>NW_017547136.1:405259-438709 GCF_001854935.1 Bemisia tabaci
TTTACGTAATGGAAGTCTTGATGGAAGTCTAGAATGAGCCGGTGGATTGCTCCGTCTAATGCCAAATCACCATCAAAATAGGGGGAAAAGGATCAGTAACTATTGTATATGCGTGTCTTGCGACAAAAAATGAACAAATTCATACAAGGAAAAAACTGGCAGGAATGGACTGGCATTGGCTGGCAAGCAGCACTGGCATGGGCTGGCATAATTGGACTTATTCCTGCCAAACGGAAGTATGTGCATCATGGCGTGAGCCCTGTTATGCACATATTCTTATAGGTCTTAGGGCTCATGTCTTAATGCACATAGTTCTGTTTGGCAGAAATACGTTCAATTTCGGGATGGTCCCTTTTGTGTTTCTCTCAATGTAGGTGCTCTACTTTTTACAGACTTAAAACTTCTATGTTGCACTCAATCTACTTATATTTCATTCAATCTATTGGTCTAATAGGTACGGTGAAGCTTACGTTTTGATCTTCATCTGATACGGCGACAACGGCTGCGCAAATTAGAAATAGAGCAACGATGACTCCGAATTCCCGCATGTCCGCAGTTAGTGATGAACTATCGTCAACGCGTCACTAAACGAAACTGCTTCGCGATCGGGTCCTCTCTTTGCGTATTTCTCTTTCCGCTGTAACCTCACTTTTATGGGCGTGTGATTCTGCGGCTGAGTTGTCCGTGTCAGCCAGCTCGAAGCGATTCATCGCTTCTTGCCAATGTTCCATATATTTCAGGCTCTTGTTCCTTCGAACAGCCCAAGTCCTGGAGTCCTGAGCAAGCTCTACAATCCGCTTTTTTGTGGCTAAGAGACAAATTTCCATCAGCAACCTATGCTGTCAATTTTTTTACGGCAAAACATTGATTTTCGAGTGAAGTTTCATTAAAACAAAGTTACGGTCTAAATAGACACACTAAAATTGTACGATCTTGTTCAATCATTTCAGAATCTACCTCTAAAGCCAAGCTTCAAACAATGAGTCACTAAACCATGAACGAATTTTGACTCGCGAATATAGTTTTCTGAAGGAAAATGACGCATAGAACACGATGCGCACACTAAAAACGTGGACAAGTAACTCAATAACCGAGAAATGCGCAGTTCAAATCGCTCAATTTATACGCAAATTTAAAACGCCCCGGTTTCGCGCCGCGCCGAATGATGTCATCCGGCACCAATCAGAAGCGGGCACGGGTTTCCACGACTTCCGTCAAATGTCTATCTACTCTTCGTATATGAAAAAAATACTAAAGTCGAAATTATATCTTTTGAATTCACGACTTGAATCTCATTCATATGTTAGCTGCAATAAACGAGCAACAATTCCACATTGAAACACGTTTTATTTTAACAAACATCAGAGGAAAATGAGAGATGATTGCGATATGACTATCGCAGTGCGTCAACACCGTCAGTTGCCCGCCATTCGGGTGCGTTTGAAATGTCTTGTAGTTTTTAGATTTTTCCAAAGCGGGTTTATCCGCGATTTCGGCTCCATAAAAATGCGGAAAAATCACCACGTTATCTACTCACATTGTACTTTCAGAATATTCAATAAAATAAACAAGGTTTAGTGATCCATTCAGAAGTCATCCACGCCTTAGTGTTGGCGTGGTAGCGCACTGGGATTGACTTTACATTTTTCAGACATCTGGGTTTTTGAGATTTGCCTATCATGAAGGGCTTCCATTTTCCAGACCCATCCATGTTGGCCATCAGTAAAAGAGTTACTCTATCTTTGCTATGCTTACCGCCACTACATTTTTCATCTTTGAAAGTTAATGTATATAATCGGGGAGGCACTTATAAAATAATCCGAGTTCGTCTAAATTAAAAATATCCGACGGATCATAGTCTTTGATCCGGTCGGGTATACTCGCGGTCCATTCAATACATGTTTCTCCACTCACGGATGCACTTTCACCACACACTTCTTTAAAAGAAATTCCATAACTGTCTTTAAATCGTGAGAGCCAACCGTCACTAGCTCGAAAATTGACGATGCCTAACTCGGCTGCATACGCGAGTGCTTTTTCTCAAAATAAAAAACCTCCAAGGGGGATGTTTTTTGAGCGACATTGCTTAAACCACTTTAGCAAGCTGTCCTCGAGCTTTGGAAATTCACAATTTCGGGCCTGGTACTGTTTCGTCACGCCACTATCACATTTCAACTTTATTTCATGCTTGTGTTTTAAAATCGTTGACAGAGTGGACGCCGGAATATTAGATCTTTTGGCGACGTCCCCCTTTTTTTCGCCGTCTTTCACTGCGTCTATGATTTTTTTTTTTTTTGGTTCAAAATTTAGCTTGCCGTATTTGCCCATGGTGAAACGCACCCACTTTCACTGGCACACAATGCAATACATACTGGATAATCAGCTCATCTTCAGAGATGTCAACAAAGTCATTCGTTAGTCTAATATCCCATGCCGGGCAAGCTTTTAGATCAAAACAACACCGCCGCGACAGATTTCGAATTACAGAGCGTTTCGGTCCGGCTCCTTTGAATTATAGAACAGTTTGCCGAGCCGCTTAACCACTGAAAAATTCGAATTAGCGAGGGGAGACAAATATATTGATTTTTTTTTTAATAAAGGGATTTTCTCACGGGGATCGACTTCGCCTTCGAATTAACGAAATTTTCGAATTAACGGGTTTCGAATTAGCGAGCGGCCACTGCACTATCTGCTCCAGGCTCAGAGTCCGAAAGTTCCGGGTGCTGAAGCCGTAGTCTTGACTGCTTCGGGTGCTGCACCCGGAACTTTCAGCCTCTGAGCCCGGAACGCTGACGGTATGTCTATAATATAGCCCGCACGGCTTCTACGCCGTAGAATCTACGGCCGGGGCTTTTTTTTTTTTTTTTTCAGCGTGGGAATTTTGTTCTTGGAAATATTCAAAGGTATTAGAAGAAATTGCGAAGGAATTATTTGAAAATTGTGCGCCAAATTATTACGAACATTCTAGAAAAATCAAATTTTATCAAAAGAAATTGGCAACGTCAAACCTTCCGTACGGCGGTTTTCTACAGCTCGGTGATAGTCTGTTCAGGTTCTTTCGTTACGACTTAGGATCTTTGCAAAATGCTTACTTCGCCTCATGGTTCATGCTGTGAAGCTCTCCCAATGGAAACTTCTCCATGAGGGCTGCGCTATTTTCTTCGGGGAGTGGCGCCGGTGGTGAGCTAGAAGCTTGACTCCACCCTCCTCACTTAGTGAGGAGCGTGGAAGCTTCTGCTTTCAACTTGGCAACTCGAGGTATCAACTGTCTGAAAACTTTTTTAACGATTCCGGTCTTTTATTTCACGCATCGAGCAATCATTGCCGGGTCAGCGACTTCTAGACGATGATTCTTCGAACGCAGAGTTTTTCCTTTTAACTGTGTAACTTTTAATTTCATTCTAATTTTTGTCGAGCGCTAAGGAGGCTCATCAATTTTGAGATACATTTTAACACTCTCAGCGTTGATTCCGTTTTAAAAGCAACTAGAAAATCTTTCTGTGCTCGCTGCGCGAGGCTAGTTGCGATATTGTTCTTTTCTATTTTATCATTATACCGAGAACTTTTCGGTCAGTGTCATCATTAGCGTGTAAATACTCGTGTAAAAAATCGACGTTTTACGTTCGGACAGTTTAAAAACCACACGATCAATATAGCAGAGGATGCAAAGATCGTGTTTCGCAATTGATCATTGCAGTGCTGCTGAATTTGGGTCTTACTTCCTTTCTTTTTTTGTCTTTTTTTGTCTTCTACTTTAGAGACTTGAAAGTGTGCACAAATTGCATAGTCCTACATAATGAACACGACGGAATAAAAACTAAGAACATGGATAAACTAAGGTTAAAATCGTTACACACAATGATAGCGAGACTGTTGTTTCCTCTGTAGTATAAATGAGAACAAGTCGCTGAATTAGTGCCGTGGCGTGAATTGCGATATATCGATTGTTATGTAATTTAAACCTACGGTAAAGAATCGATTATTAAGGTGTTCGCTGCGAACACCCTGTTTATCGATCCTTTTCCATAGGTTTAAATTGCATAACAATCGATTTATCGCAATTCACGTAACGCCACTGCGCTGAATAGGAGTTCCAGGGCTCGGCCCGTGTCCAAATATTTCAAAAGAAAAGATTGTGTTGTTCACTTGCGTGTGTTGCCATGCTCTGCGATACAACTATTCGAACTCGGGAGCGAGGTGGTGTTGCCTAGATGAAAATCTGAAGGCGTTTTGCTCGACTCAAAGCCGCCGCATTTCTGGCCGCAGCAGGTTCACTGTATTCGAAGAGAATCTCTCCGAAAAGTATTTTCGAAATTTAGGATTTCAGGGTTTCGAGAATATACATCGAGGATGCTCTACGGTGTCGATTCGCTGCTCATGGGAAATGTATTTCACATATTATGTGATTCTATTCTCAGTTTAACTCCAATCTTCGGGGTTGAGACATTATTTTACTTCCGTGGGTGAGGAAAATACACTGTTTCAAATTCATTTAGGAAAATGTGTGAAACACGAGAATACCTGCGAGTTTCCCCGTTATTCGTCGAATCAAATTTTAGTTTAGAAAAAAACTTGCAAAGTTGCCAAAAAAAATCCAACCCCGTTTCAAACGGAAAATATCGCGCCAACAAATGTCGTAACGTCATACGAAGAATCGGCCGCCTTTTATCGTCTCGCCCGCACTTTTCGTCTACTTTTAGGTCGCAAATGGACATATTTCTGCAAAAAGGAACTACGTCTCACACAAACCCCATGCACATATTTCCTTTTAGCATAAATACGTCCAATTGTAGTTAGAGGTTCTGTATTTTGACCTTGCTGCAGTACTTTTACTGTTGGAAGTAAATATTTTTGTATTTTTTCTTTAATAAATGGAATCATCTGGTAGAGATTCGGATCATTCCACTGCCGTTGCGTTCGATCTAAAGTGGTTGAAACCATGTGTTATCAAATAATACATAATAAATACATGAAGCCGCTTTCACAACACATTTCGCGCTCTGTGACGCTCAATTGCTAATGCCTCCTATCCTCCAAAAGATCATCAGGCAGAGGCCATCAAATAATCTGATATTAAAAACCTCAGGCCACAATGAAAAGCGTTATTTTTATATTTTCAGCTCTAAGCCTCTTTCTGTTGGTCAAAAAAACTGTTTTGAGCTTAAAAGGCGGCTCGGAAACGCGTTTTTCGCTAAAATTTACTGCAGAAACACTGTTTTCAAGGCAACTCCTGGATTTCATTGCATGAGCCCTATTTTCACTCTGCTGTGAAATGTAAACTTTTGTCAGCCCGCAACTTAAGTTTAGTCGCCTAAAGTTGTCTTCGCTCAACCCAGAGTGACATTAATATCCCATCGGAGTAAAAATATCGGATGGTTTTGGCGTAGAAGAAAATCCTCGTCTCGTTGGAGGGTATTCTCGGTTTTGCAGGGTTGCCGACTCAGATTGGAACTACATTCTGCAGTGAGAAATCACAACAACATATTTGCTATTAATTTTCCTATGAAACTGGGCACTTCAATGGATGAGCGAGGCCGAAAATAGGAGTTCCTTATTTCGATATGTATAGTCTAGTTGAGATCCTTAATTTTCGCCCGAACACACTCTGGAGTCAGTAAGTAGCAACCGACAAGAGTCGTAACCACATCTTTGAAATTGAGTTTTGAGTATAATTCTGCCGTGATAATAAGGAAAAACCACGTATGAACTTTCAGGCGTTGCCAAAATCCCTCGAATGAGACACAATGTTCATGCGGCGTTCTTCCGTCACATGGCAGAATGGGTCAGTTGCGCTGGTCCCGGAATCGTGTTTTGATGCTTGAATCTTATAGATTAGCTAAAATTTACAAGATCTGTCCAAACAACAACATTCTACGTTGAATATTAACAGAGATATCGTGCTTCGAAAAATTCGATTTATGACGTCATCCACCGCGGTAGTGACCCCTGGTTTCTTCCATCTTGCTTTTATCAGTCAGATAGACGCACACTTTTACTGGTTACTCAACGTGTAACTTGGATGAAAGCAAGGTGGAAGAAACAAAGGGTGTCAGAACCGCGGTGGATGACGTCATAATCCGAATTTTTCAAAGCGCGATATCTCGGTTAATTTTGAACGTAGAGAGTTGCTGTTCGGACTGATACCAATATTTTTCGATGATCGGCAAGCATCAAGCATCAATTCACGATTCAGAGACCAGCGCAACTGACCAACGAAGGCTCGTTGTTTCACGGCAGTGAATGGGAATATGCATGAGTGGGCGAGTTGGCATCGCGAGTTGGCATCACGGGACCCTGGAGTGTATCCGGCGCTGGCGTGCGAATGAGGCGGTGACAATATTGACAGTTTCCCGCCATAATCTCCTCCCATAACTCCCGCCGAAAGACGGGGCGGCCGGAGTTATTCCCCGGGAGAAGTATACGGCGCAAAGAAAGCGGAATCGACGAGAAATTCAATTGAATCATATTTCGTGGCTCGATATCTTCATTGGTTTTTTCCGCACTCTTGACTCCGAGTTCACCGTTCACCTTCGCCCCGAACGTGGCGCGTCGCGTCGCACAGCGAATCGAGCCGATCGGAGTGGTCGGACAAAATTATGAAACTTTAAGAGCCTATAACTCGGTTCATACAAAACTTTGAGGTTTTAAAAGGCGCTCCGTTGGTTTTCTCGCGAAATTTCCTTCCGGCAGCATCTCTTGAAATTTAAAATGTGACGCAGTAAACATCAAAATTTGCAGTTTGATCAAAGAATTGAATGTCCGGCCTCTCTAATTGTCTCGTACCACTGTGCGCCGCGTCGTGTCGCGTAGCTCATAATGGAATTGAGTTCAGTCGCCTCGCGTATAGTATACATTTCACCGTCCAGGGCGTTTTTGGACCGCTCAGCCAGCACGTCCTGTGTCCCCTCGCTCGGCCAAACGTTAATCGAATCACTCACTCTTTAAAATTTGGTATGGCAGGTAGCTCGTGTCGACTGAACAATAATTATAATATTCTGCTCTCATGTCCATGGTTAAGGAGCAATGTCGCCTAACCGACAAATTTTGATGAAAACGAGTTAGCGACTTCGACGCATTCGACGATATTAAATATTCGTGTTTTTACTTTTCTCCATTTTCCCATCGGAGCGCTGAAATGAAAGACAAAAATTGCACTTGAAACCTTAAAATTACAAAAATGGCTACATTTTTTCTTCGTCCTGTGAAATCTTCATTTTGCAGGCAGGCGATCTTATTCCTTATAGCTTTCGATATTGGAGGAAATTTTGGTCAATTGACTCGCAGATCGCATCACTGGTAAAAAAACACATTAGTTATAGAGTCCAGACTCCTGAAAACATTGACAAGAAAATGGACTCTTGATTCAACCAGATTTAAGCTTAAATCAAGAACCAAGCCTCTTCATTTGAGCGAATTTCCTTTTGATTTAAGCTTAAATCTGATTGAATCAAGAGTCCATTTTCTTGTCAATGTTTTCAAGAGTCTGGACTCTAGATCCAATGTGTTTTTTTTACCAGTGATTGATAAGACTCCAACTGGAAGGACATATAATTAATTACTCCACAGCCATGTAAAGGCAATGGGTCCATCGCGCTAGTCACTGCAGAATCGCGTTGATGGTTTGGCTTAAGGTCAGCAAAAAAGAATCGTCCCAACGCCTCGTTTCTTATATATTAATACTGAAGTGATGAAGTGTCCCTTTCAACCGTAATCCACGCGCAACTACAGGATTAAGAGGATTAAGAGAACGAGAGATAGGGAAGTCGAAGCCCTCCCGGAGGCCGTATACCTACTTATCAGGACAGTTATAACTTGGCGTCACCGAGGTGAATGTNNNNGGGGGGGGGGGGGGGGCGGCGGCGGCGGTTGTTCCACCAGGCCACGTCTTCTCAGAAAGACGTGTGATGAATAACTACGCCCCTCCTCCCACACCCCTGCTTTTATTAATAAAATTGAGGCCACGGTCTCCTGCTGCAGTTATTATTTTAAAGTACAGGGTGTCTCAAGTCGAAACGTGGATATTTTAGAGCTAAAATACGTTTTTCTGTGGTTTATATTTGTTTTTGTTTTGAAGAGTTCTGAGCAGAGTGTGGCTACCCAAAGTTTTGCAGTAAGATAATGCGACTTTTGAAATTTGCAATCATGCACGGAAGAAAGGAGTTTTGGTTCATTATGAGTGCTGAAGTTTTTCGGCTCAGGTAACCGAGGTATTCGGTATCTGCAGCCCGACTTTTTCTCTGCGCGCAGTTTTGGAAACAAACGAAACTGGACTAAGAGGAAGCGGTCTTTTTATATGCCGCATCCGTTTCTGGCTGCCAACCAAGTCAATTCTGTGTTCCGGTCAAAACGACCGAGATCTCTTGTTCGTTACTAAGAAAACCTCTGTTTTACTCTGCCTGAAGAACCGCAGCCTGTAATATAAAAAAAAGTGCACGGGGGATCCACTGGAGTCTTGGATTTTAAAACATCCAGTATTATCGTGTTGTAATTCGCGATCCCCGTATACCCTCACATTTTCAGTATTGACTTTCTGTATTTCCATACCAAGAGTGGAACATGACAAAATGATGTATACGTACATGTTACTACAAGAGCTTTAAGCCAAAACAAACCGTGTCGGCCAACAAAATCAGGGACAAATTTTGCTGATTTCAACATATCCTTTTTTCTCCTCTTTTTCTGTCTGATCTTGTTCTAGCTGTTCAGCGGTATCCTCTAATGACTTAGTAGAGATTTCGCCATCAGTCATCTTTTTTGATTTTTTTCTTCTCGGGTTTTTCTTTTGGCTGTTCTTCAATGAAATCAACTCAACTCAAGACTTTATCGTGGTTCAAATTCAGATGTGTAAGACGTACTAGGCGTTTCGACACGACACCAATGTCGTCATTAGCGAATTAAGAAATGCATCTGAGCAGGCAAAAATAACCACTTCAAGAAGTAAAACTGAGCCGTTGACAAAGTACTGCACGATTAAAATACCGGATAATCACATGGACACATACACGGATATCCAAACATTGATAGAACGCATTAAAATACCTCCATGAGCTTGATACAATGTCAAGTGTTTTTAACAGTTTTTTCATTACATTTAAACCAACTCATCTAAAGTAAACTGTTTGTTTTTTTCCATATTGTGCCCATTCCAGGGCCTGTCTGCTGGCGAACATAATCGTTAGATGATTAACGTGAAGAAAAATTAGTAATGAATCTTAATTTGAAAAAGCGAACAAACCAGACGCAATGCGCCGCGATTTCACTTTACTACTGATAGCTAATTATCTCGTTACTGCGGCCAAAATCTCACAAGCGTTATGCGACCGACGTTTACCAATTTCCGCCGCCATTTTTTTTGTTCACAGAGCAATTCTTCAACGAAGCTGTCCGAATATTTCACTGAATTTTCTTTGTGCTGCCGATAAAGTTCAGTGACATTTTCAAACATTGATTCAACCAACATTTCTTTATAAGGAAGGCTGCGGAAATTTTTCAACGTCGCATGGCGCTTGTGATACTTTGTCCGGACGGTGACGATCTGACGGCGATCACTATAGAATTTGAGGAATGACTCAGAGGACGAACAATTAAGTAGCACATTTTTGTCGAATAATTGGACCCGAAAGTCCGATTTCGGATCGAGGACACCCTGTATATTTGCCCGGACGAGGATATGAGTGTGGATATGTAGGTGGTTTTTTTTATGCCGACAGGACCGGCGGTCCGCGGGCCTTGACTCAGTTGGACGCATTTCTGTCAAACGAAGCTATGTGCATTATGACATGAGCTCTGAAACCCATAAGAATGCATGCGTAACAGGGCTCACGTCATAATGCACATAGTTCCGTTTGACAGAAATACGTCCAGTTGAATCAGTCCGCGTCAAAACCGAACATGTTCGTTATATTTGGTGAGCCTTAGAATTCAGGCATCCTTGTACAACCCAGGATTCGTCAGAAACCTGGCATGTCAGGCATTAACGTCGACCGCTTTAGTTTCCTATTTGTGTCTTTTAGTCAGTCGGATGGCTCTCCGCAAAACTTTGTTGCCTGCTTGTTTATTTGATATGTTTATTATATATATTGTTTATATTTGATTTGTTGATTATGGATTTAACTAAAGGGCTAGCTTCTAAACCTGGCCGCTTTGCGGCCTTATTTTTTAAAGCTTTTTATCAATGTTGCTTCTTTTTCCTAAAAAAATTACGATATGAGGTATGTGTTGCCTTTTATAGAAGAATTGATTTTTGTTCGTGTGAAATATAGTAAAACAAATCTGAAATCAAAAGGATGCACTCAGCTATGATTGCTCATTGAACGATGACAGTGAAACGACGGCGGACGATTAACAGGTCATAATTGATCATTTCGGGCGTCCAGAATGGAGCCCATACGCACGCCTCGGGCCGCCGCGCAGCGTCACGTGACACCTTTGGTAATGCTAAGAAAGCACACGTTGAAAGCCAAAGAAGTATCCGATAAATAGAAAAATAAACACTGAGCCTTAGCTGCAGGGTCAATTGCATTTACAGCCTCGGCCAATCTTTGCCACGTGCGATCGGCACCTTCCTTGCCCTTATTTCTGGGTCGTAGCCCAGTCTTTGCAAAAATATCATGGGCTTCCATGTACTTCACGAGGTGTGACCTTTGCGCTTGAGAAGCTCTTGTCCTCGTCTTTTTCGTCTTCTGTGATGCCGGTGTCGGGTTCGCTGTATCCCCCTCGCCGTCGGGTGATGAGCTTGTACTCATTTCTTAAATTCCAAAATGCACTCAAAACAATTCAAAGTCAAACAACAAAACCCAATTAATAAACCACCACACAGCACACACCACGTTTTCCCCGCAAGCACGTTTCGTTTTTCTTCCGTTTGAGGATTATGTTTTGTCATACGTTTTCATGGGTAACCTCACTTCTACTGCAGACATAGGAAGGAGGTTTGTGATCGGTTGAAACGAAAAAGGGAATTAATTTGCAATCATTCAACACCGTGAACCGTATCTATCGTTCCTCTAGATATATGTATCTTCCTAGAGCTTATCTAGCGGAATAGATACGAGGTAAATGGTCGGCAACTTATCGAGCGATCGAACACCAATAGATGGATATCCCGTATCCATTACCCGTAACTGGAGAAGTAAATGATCAAGATGCAGACGACTCAGCTTTCGCCGAAGCTGGCAGTGGAATTTTGAATCTTATCTTTTAAAAGTAAAACATTTTCTAGAAAAATTCAATATTTTTAGAAAATTTTAAAACTGAAAAAGGCGAAGGTATACGTAACTCCATTTTTAAATACAAGTATTTCACTTGCAAGGTTGTCTCAAACAGTTCGATTATTTACAGAAGTATGATCGTACAATTTTCAACGAAACTTACGGTGATTTTTGCGTGTGTTAGGTAAAAATTCGGTGAAATTCTCAGGTAGAAATTCCCAAGAGTCACCCTAAGTAAGTTACGAGCTGAAATCTTGCGACGTCAAAATGCTGTTACGTTCATTTGACGCGGAAACGCCGGAATGGGACATTCGGAAGCGAGGCCAGACTACAGGCACTTATGGAGCTATCGCTCCGTATTGCCTCCATCCTGCCGGCATTTTGCATATTGGTTATCCTGACTGCTCAGTGTGCGCACTCCTGTCTCGGAAACAAAGGGCTTACGATGGAAATAAAATCAAGTTATAGTTTAACCAGAGCTCTCTCCTCGGAGAGGCGTTCATGCGACGTCGTCGATTAAGCGCCTTCACACCACCCTCACCTAGTCTCGCTCCTCGACGCCATATTCTAGATCGCGCAGTGTTGTCTCACAGCGTCGCAACGCCAACGGACCATTCAACAGGACACGAATCAAAGAACCGCAAGATTTGTTTCCTATCGAATTTCATCCGTAACTCGTCAAAAAGTTCAAAATTAATCGATAAGGGTGGAATGGATAGCAGGCTGACTGTTGAAATTGATAGACAAAGCAATAGACCAAGAAGACATAGGGAGTATGCAGCAATCCTGTAGGTTGAAATGGGTGGTTCTTATAGACTAAATTGGGGAAAAAAACACATTGGATCTAGAGTCCAGACTCTTGAAAACATCGACAAGAAAAAGGACTCTTGATTCAATCAGATTTAAGCTTGGATCAAAAGAAAATCCGCTCAAATTGAGGAGGCTTGGTTCTTGATTTAAGCTGAAATCTTATTGAATCAAGAGTATTTTTTCTTGTCGATGTTTTTAAAAGTCTGGACTCTAGATGTTTTTTCTTCCAGCGCAAGGGGTAAATTATGGACTATCCATGCGGTCTCTAGTAGGTTGCCGTCAGTCAGTTTATTAACTACCTCATTTGTCCATTGCAACCACCCGCTTCCACCAATAGAATCCCTCCATTTACCTTTTATCCTCTTTGTCTATAGCTTTGTGTTTCAATTTCAACGACCAGCCCGTAGCTTGACAAGACACCACATGCAGCATTATGATTCATGCTCCTCACCGTAGAAAACGGTTAAGTTATAATTAGGGTTAACACATATAAGTTAAGTTAATCAAGGTCAATACACATCAGATTGTAGTCCCTTATTTCTCTCTCTCAAAAGAAAAAGAAAGAAAAAAAGAAAAGAAAACGGTTCGTACAAGGAACATTCGGCGTAACATACCGATATCGGTTAGGACGCATTTCTTCCTTCCATTATATACTAACCCACCTCGTGGCTCCGATCTCTGATCGTTCTGACAAAACTGATAAAGACAGCATCTCACAACTGTATACGATGCAAGACAAAGGAAACTTGGCGCAAAATGGATTATTCACTTTTCGCGAGCTCAAAAAATGGAACATTCACCCTCCGCATCCGCAAGGCTCAGTACCTACAAGGCTCCGCACTACGATACTCAGCGGACGCTATCAATACTCGCACTGTTTTTTTTCTTCTTCTTTGTTTCCTTTTTTTTAAAGTTTCCAGTCAATGTGGTAAAAGTTACTGATTGGAACTCTTCCGTCCAGACCGCGCGCCACTTGATTCCTAACCAGACGTCATCTGGCGGGAGTTTCGGATCGTCACACAAGAAGTAACTCTGAACCAAGATAATAACGTTTGTGTTGACTTTCTGTTTTGTTATGGTCCGATCCTTTGCCAAAAATGAAGAAATTCAATGCAAATAATAACGGCATCCGACAAAGTGAAAAAAAAAAACATAGTTTACAAAATTTCAACGTTTTGTAAGGCATCATTTCAAACCACCCACCGAAAAAAAAAGTAGCTTGGATCAAGTCTGATGATTCTTGAATTTGCCGCCAAGAATTTTTTTTATCTTGCTTTAAGCTGAGTTTTTCTTGATACAAGAAAAATAGTGCTTGGGTTAAGCAAAAAAGTGGCTTATATTAACCAGAAAAATTCTTGATTTAAGAAGAAATACTTCTTGGCGGCAAATTTAAGATTCTTTTTTTCTCAGTGCCCTTTCACAGGAAAAGCGATAATTTACTCCAGTTAAATCGCACACTGAACGTTACCGTGACAGTCCGCACGCACTGAAAAAAAAATCTCGGTGTATTTACTAAGAAAAGGGTAAAATTACTAAGAATTCAGGGTTTTATTTGATCCCTGTTTTTTCTCGGTAAAATTACCATTTATGGAATTGGTAATTTTACCAAGAATTCTCGGTAAAATTATTGAACTTTCTCGGTAATTTTACTAGACCTTGGTAAAAATGCCAATATTTTTATCGACTGCGGTAGAATTACTGAGATAAAATGGCAAAGTTACCGGGAATTGATTACCAATAAAAGTGGTATTCTTACCCGAAAAAACAGTAAAAATACCGGTTTTTAGCTAAGCTTACCAGTCTGTCTTGGTAATATTACCAATAATTGGTAAAAGAAGTGAGATGGTAAAGGTACCAACGGACCTTGGTAAAAACGCCGAGAATTTTTTTTCTGTGCTGTATAAAAATGTTACAACCTCACCATCGGTGCTCAATTGCTTAGTGCTTGTTAACACTTGAACATCGCATGTGGGGAAATAACACTGCTCAATCTAGATGCCGTTGAAAACCCTCTAGCTCGGCTTTGAAGTGCTTAAAAGATTGACTGCCGTTTTGAAGCCTAAAGCCGCCATGAAACGACCTGTGCACTCTCTCAATCTAGAAACCGGTAGCATGAGATACTGACTTTTAACAGGATAAATCATTTTTCTTTAAACAGTGTAAACTGTTGGAACAGCACGAAATTGTCACCTTCCGGCCGAAGTATCACAAGCGCCATGAGATGCGGCGATAGAAAATTCTCGCCACCGCATTTAATTTTTAACAGAGAAATCGTTCAACGAAGCTGTCCGAAAATTTCGTTGAATTTTTCTCATGCTGCCAATGAAATTCAGGGAAATTTTCAAATAGTTTCAACAAAAAATCTCTCTGCAACAAAATAAAATGGCGGCGGAAATTTTTAAACGTCGCATGGCGATTGTGATACTTTGGCCGGAAAGTGACTGTTGACGGTACACAAGTTCTGTAAGAGTCCAATTATGGATAAATTATGTGAGATTTTAAATCCGTTTAAAGTTCCGCTGCGAAGCGGCAACTAGGGGTATCGGTGGCTGGTCGCGAGGCTGGTCCAAAGGGGTTCTGGTGCGGGGTGCGGCGGGCGGCGGGCAATAAAAGGACGCGCGCCCGTATAACGGCTCGTTAAATTGGGCGACGCAACCTCGTAGCCCGGATCCAGATCCGCTGTCAATTCCTGCCGGCGCCGTAATCACCTGTCGTTGCGGCCCGAGGTGTCACGTCCTAACACGCTCCCAGCGCGGCGTTGTCGGCAGAAATCTCGAAATTTGTGGAAGGTTACGCGAATTGAAAGTTATTTTTTTTTTAAAGCAGAGTCGAATCCATAGACGAGTGTTTTCCACAAACGAACTTTCATCAAAGTGCAACGAAAAATGAACAGATTTGCGAATGAGGCTGTACCCACATCTGACGCTGCCGAAAATTGGCAAGTTGCGCTAATCGCAGAGTAGCACTTTGATGGTTTAAACTTATAAATTGCTAAAAAAATAATAAGATCCGTCGAAACGCCCTCTTTTTACGCTCCGAGAATTTTGGAGCCAAGCAGGTATTTTGAAAGGTTCTCACACCAATCGTCGGCAGGGGAGCCTTCGCACTCATTTTGGGTGTTCCTAAATAATAGATAGATAATAGTTTGTATCTTAAAGTAAAACAATTTTTACAGAGTTCGATGACATCCAAGAATAGTTAACGTAAACCCATGCCACAAAGGTCATCAGGGGATCTCTATCTGGAGGATTCATTAATAGTTTCTACCTTTTACTTAGCATTACAATTTTCCGCTAACTCCTAAATAGAAAAGTGAAGTAAAACCTTAAAACACAAACTCAACCCTAAAAATTAAACTCCGATCCAAAAAGTAACCATACTGCCGAGCATCCCTAAAATATCGTGCGATTACTTTCTAGCATTCCTTTTATATCCACAAACTTATTTTTCCCAGCTTCGTTTTTTTTTTTTGAAGCTATTTAATTCTAAACTCTGATAAAGCTAGGCACCGAGTCAAAAAGTGAAAACCTGACTCTATTTTTAGAAAACAACCATAAAATGAAACATGCTGAAGGTAGGGAAACATAAATACTTACTCAGCTCAATCATCGATCTAGCCATGTTAGATTATTTCTCCATCTGTGAACAAGCAAGATTACTACATATTAAAATAACAGCCAATGAGAATTTTGCTTAGCCGGTCGATATGACCTAATTTATGCACAATACTCTGTGACAATTTAACCTTTGTCCAAAGAACTCCACCAAGAGGAGGCCAACATGAGATTTTTACCTCATGCACATAGCAGGAATCTCCCCCCAACCTAGCGTCAGTCGCACAACCCAGCCATTCCGTAACACTGAACTGGGAAGCTACAGCACGCATGACGTCGCGGATTCCTGCCGCAGAAAAGGGTACCACGGTATGCAAAGGCAAAATCGGGGAGCGGCGTTTCTTTCTCCAGCGTCTCACAATCAAGCGACCCACTGTCATCAACAGTGGATCGACGCACCACGTGGACGCCTTCACCAAGACAGTTTGCCGGATGACTATTTCGCTGATTTGTTGCTTTGAGAGTTTTGTCAAGTACTGCAAACTTGTGTTTGAGTCTCCTGTTGCTAGGAATCTCAGTGTGACTGCTAGTCGGTTGGATACCGGGATTGGTTCATGGAAGTTGGTCACCTGCTTCGTAATTTTCGGCCCAATTATAGTGATCAGTTTCTCAAAATCAACTGAACTCATGCGCACAAAATTTTGAAAGCGGAAGAAGTCCATATCCCTCACGAGCAAATTATTTTCCCGCACTCTATACAACTTTCTCATCCAAAAGCGCGGGAGAGATTTTTTCGTATTTTTTAAAAACTTGAATATAATTAAAAAAGCACCGGCTGCCACTTGATGCCTCTCCATCTTAACCAAGAGGTCAACTGATGCACTTTGGGCGGTAAAAATCAGCGGTTCGTGGCTGAAAAATGCGGAAACGATCCGAATAACATCAAAAGCTTTCGATGCTATTCGGCTCGTTCCACTTGTGCGGGAGAAACGCTCGAGCCGTTCGTAGACCCGTCCGCACTTGCCGCACAACTCGAACAGTCTTTCGTGGCTGCTCATTCGGTTCGTTCCTCCAAAACGCTCTAGTGCGTACCCAGCTTTATACACTCGTTGTTTTGCAGGACGTAAGTTCTTTGAAAGACGGGAAACTTCCAGACGAGATACCTTTTGCATGTCTGAGCTTTTGCTTCGCCTTAACCTGTGGTCTGACGCTTCTCGTTTGATCTAGTGATTCGCGAAAGGTTGTTTTCAGACTAGGAAGAGGATCGCTCCGCGAGCGATAAGAGCTTAGTGTTGCAAAATTGGTGCTAAACCACTTCGATTTGCCGTCTTCTCTGAAATCCGTTTCTTGTCGCTTTTGCTGCTCTCTTTCTTCGGGTTGTGTGTCTTTTCGCTTTTGAATCCACGGAGAGAGGATGCTTTGATCCTCGTGTCGCCAGGTACTTCAAAGTGAAACCGTTTCCGTGGGAGATCGTAGTGTTCGACCGACCGGACGTTAAAGCGGAGGATTTTATTTTTCATTTGAGAAAGTGGTGATTTGCCTCCTCTTATGATGTCTCTTAATAATACCTTTTTGCTCTAACTTTATCTGGCCAACTATGTAGTCCTAAGACCAAATCAAGGAAAA
The DNA here is from genome assembly GCF_001854935.1 of Bemisia tabaci. NCBI lineage: Eukaryota > Metazoa > Arthropoda > Insecta > Hemiptera > Aleyrodidae > Bemisia > Bemisia tabaci. Next base: position 422,460 of record NW_017547136.1, read on the forward strand.
CTACAGATGAGGCCCATAGCTGCCTTACAGCTGATAACATGCCGTTTTGATGACCTTTGCTAAGGAGTTTTCTCCATTTCTAAATTCCAACTTTAAAATTGGAAGCCCGAATAATATGTCAGCCAAATTTTAAAATAAGTTATGAAACTCCAAAATTGTCACGGTACGATCCAATCCAATGTCTGAAGTCGCGAAAAATCGGATGAAATCTAATCTCTCGCTTAAAGAAACATGAAGAACATTAGTTTTTCCATAAAACGTTTTGCTGTGAATCATACTTCCCCTTCTATATTACGCAAAACTAGCTGATTCAAACAAGGAAATTATGGAAAGGAACCAGTTCTTCCGATCCGATTTAAGGGGAGAAGAATTGATTCTGGTGAAAGATTACCGTGCAAAAATCGATTTGATCTCATTGATCTTTTGAGAGATCTATCCAAACATCGCCATTTTTAGGACCTCTTAAAACAGAGGGAAATAATACGCAAATAAAGTCAATGCGAAAAAGCACGACCTCCCGAACCGCTGGCGTACCGATAATCCTCTGTGTGTGGAACTGGACCGTCGGAATAACGATGACAATCATCAGTCATGTTGAATGTGAATCCTCTATGCACATACAGTTCTTTTTGATTCCATTCTTGTTTGTACAGACCGTTTTAACACAAAGGAACCCAGACGCGAGAAAACGCACATTAAATAAACGGACAATGCCACGAACCGTGCAATACGCCATATTTCTCTGGTGCGCTTCAATTAATTAATTGGCAGCATTTGGTCTCCACTTTGTATTTGTTTGAAGAGGAAATAAACGCTTATCAACGCCTGGAATTATATACTTGTAAAACTTTAATAAAGTTTTTCAAATTCTACAGGAAAGAATGGGGGGGGGGCTTGGGGACTACTTATGGATGTTAAAGACAAACGAAAAAGAAGAAATCAACACCACTGACCCTTAGGGTAATTTGCGGTATCAAATGTGCCTAAATCAATGGGTCAATTTTTCGGACTTAAAGCGGATATCTTGACAGTTTCCCACTGTCATATGCAGATATTTTTGGGCTCTTTCGGCTGGAAATTTCGAACGGCAGATTTAGGTCTCGTCTCTGAAAACATCATTTCTGGAGTTACTACTCTCATCCATTACATCGTCACCTTCCAGGCAAAGTATCACGAGCGCCATGCGACGTTTAAAAATTTCCGCCGCCATTATATTTTTTTACAGAAAAATTGTTCAACGAAGCTGTCCGAAAATTACACCGAATTTTCTTTGTGCTGCCGATAAAATTTAGTGAAATTTTCGAACAGATTCAACCCACAATTTCTCAGTAAAAAAATAAAATGACGGCGGAAATTTTTAAACGTCGCATGGCGCTTGTGATACTTTGCCTGGAAGGTGACGATTTCTGGAGTTACTACTCTCATCCATTACATGGCAGTTCAGGTACCCGCCTGGAAGGTGGGGACAGGCTTGCTCGAAAAAAAAGCGTATCTATCGAGGCTTCTCGTTGGAATTGCGTGGTTCCCAGCCCGGAGACGGCGGAACAACTTGCGAAAACACCCTCGCCGGAGCTCCTATCGGCGAGTGGAGGTGAGCTCTCCTCATCCGAGGAGGGATACTTCCTGACCTACATCACTGCGTGGCTCTCGTTGCCGTCGTTTGAATGAAAATGAGCCGCGAGCCATCGCGTCCGATCGATCGAAGTTCGATAGTTGGCCCGCGTTGGGCGAGGCTCGTCGTCGAGTTCGATACATCGATCCTTGAAGTCGAATCACGCGCAGAGTCGCTCGATTGAAAACTAACCCGCTCTTCATCAAAACCTGGGCCGCGTCCAATTTCCCCGCCTCTCCGGGCTCCCGACGCCACCCCAGTGCCGCGTTGCCGCAGGGACTGACTACTCACTGAAAAAAAAATCTCGGTGTATTTACTAAGGAAAGGGTAAAATTACCAAGAATTCACGGTTCTATTTCATCCCAGTTCTTCTTGGCAAAATTATCATTTATGGAATTGGTCATTTTACCGAGAAATCGCGGTTAAATTATTGACTTTCTCGGTAATTTTACTGGACCCCGGTAAAAACGCCAATATTTTTTATCGACTGCGGTAGAATTACCGAGATAAAATGGCAAAGTCACCGGGAATTGATTACCAATAAAAGTGGTATTCTTACCTGAAAAAAACAGTAAAAATCAGTAAAAATCCCGGTTTTTAGGTAAGCTTACCAGTCTGTCTTGGTAAAATTACCTAAGTGAGATGGTAAAAGTAGCAACGGACCTTGGTAAAAACGCCGAGAATTTTTTTCAGTGTTGAATTGAATGCCTTAAGCAAAGTTCCTCATGGGAGAGGAAAGTTTATGAGGTTAAAAAATTTCATACCAGTTTCCTAATGCTTTGTAAAAGGTTTTTCGTCTATGGTGTCAGTCCCTGTATTTTGCAACGAGTAACCACCATTTTTGACTCAGTCAATAAAGTAAGTATCAGTATAGATGGAAACTAATAATATGTACGCTGTTTCCTAAAACAGCTAGGAATGCCTGGTTTTACAGCCAAATACCGTTCAGCCAATGGGAAACGTCGGTGAATCCCTCGCGAAGGAACTTATCTCGTCTCCGCTGTTTTCTCATTTCTAATTTGCACATGGAGGAACCATCGTGCAAATTTTTCTGAAAACTTTAGGGTGGCTCTCGATAACCAATAACCGGGTCCGTAGACCAACTGACAATACTACCGAATTCCATTTTTTACTGGGCTCCTGACGCTTATCGTGCGCGACTTATTTTTCTCATTAATCCTAGACCATTTGTCATGCCCCCCCCCTTTTTTTTTTAAAATTCAATGCAGAGGAACCACTTCCTTTTAAATGCATCGTGATGGTGCCAACATTTTCATTTCTCTAAAGGTAATCATGCACTGGAAAAAAAAAAAAAAAAAAAAAAAAAAAAAAAAAAAAAAACCACATTGGATCTAGAGTCCAGACTCGTGGAAACATTGACAAGTAAAAATACTCTTGATTCAATTAGATTTAAGCTTAAATCAAGAACCAAGCCTCTTAATTTGAGCGGATTTCCTTTTGATTTAAGCTTAAATCTGATTGAATCAAGAGTCCAGTTTCTTGTCGATATTTTTAAGAGTCCGGACTGTAGATCCAATGTGTTTTTCTTCCAGTGTGCGCACTTTTACACTTTTTCTTATCCAGCATTCTAGAGCACAACTCCATCTTTCCCACACGTTTCTAGTTCCGTTTAGCAGAAATAATTCCGATGGGTCTGTTGCGCGGAAGAGATGCAGCCAACTGAATACACTCTGTTTAGGTGAAGTCGCCCGAAAATCAGGTTGGGTACACTGATTTCAAATTTACTGCGCATGCGAGCAATTTTTCTTGGTGGCCGGTAGTCAGGTTTGCCCGAAGAGAGACCTAACCGTAATAAACAATGTCGCAAACTGTTATAAACTCTCCTTCGTAAGATTTCAATTGATTCAAAGCTTTATTTTTTGCAAAACGAAGAGAAAAAAAGGAAACAAACGTTTGAAAACTATTGAAATCATACAAAAGGTAAAGTTAGTGTTAATTTTTCTTACACCTCTGCCTGTGCAAACCTGGTCGGCGGTGACTGCGCGCAGACGCGGGAAATTTGAAAAGCGTTTCACAATCTACGCCGAGTGTGAGCTACGGAACTGATTTCAGACCTTTTCAATGTGCCCTGCTACACACGTGATTTTCGCGTAAATTTACCTCTATTTTACTCTCTTGGGTTCCTCCTGGGAGGAGGCGTAGGGGACGCCCAGTGAGAGGTTGGCGACAGGGGGTGTTAAGTGAGATGAGGGAGTGTCAACTCCCTGATAACCTGTGGGAAGACCGAGCTTTGTGGCGATTAGGTGTCGCAAAGCGCCAAAGAGCGCTATAACAGCGACTCGTATGTATGTATTCACCTCTAAAAAGTATATCGACGGTGTAAGTCAGCAATCACATATCTCGTTCGCGGTGTCTGAAAATCTCCGCCTCTGCGTTATTTTTTTATAAAAGAACAAATTGAATTCATTCCTTGAAGTTTTTGCAGAATTTTCTTCGCGCAGAGAAGAAAAGTCACGGCAGTTTTAAAGAATTGCCGTTGAGTAGCTTTCCGATGAAAAATAAAAGTATGGCAGGAAGTCTGCGACGTCGCTAACCGACTTATGCGATTGCCGACTTACACCGTCGATATTTATTTAGCTGTATCTCGTGCTTGCAACAGACTCATTCATATTCGGATTGCATTTTGCAAAAAGGAACCACTAGCATTGCAATGTTGCTAAGATTGTGCAACTTCTTTTGTCTTGGAGGAAAAACCCGATTATCCATTAATAGCTAAGGTAAGTGTTGTCTTTGTTGTTCTCACGTCGAGGTCACCAAATGTTGAATCTCAGAAAAAATAGAAATAATTAAGAAGAAACGACACTTTTATTGAGGACCATTCACCAAGAATATACCAAGAAAAAAACATAAGAAAAGCATAACCTCTCTAGATCTAAAATTTTATCAACAGCTGTTTTTTAGCAAGTATTAAACTTAACATCCTGCCCCCGGCTGATCTATTTGATCAGAACAGGTAATGGACAAAGTTCTGTCACGGCTCGAATAAGTACAGAAGTCGGAGTCTTCACTTTTGCAACCCTAACGTGTCCATCAGTACCAGGATATGTTTTGATGATTCTTCCCAAATTCCAATAAAGTGCAGGTGAATTTCTATTTTTGACAACAACCAAGCTTCCAACTTGAATATGACGATTGCTCGTATGCCATTTGGCACAATACTGCAGACTTTGGAGGTACTCTCTTGACCAGCGACGCCAGAAATGAGACAAGTCCTGCTGGAAGCTTTTGTATGTTTTCAAAACGTTTGATGATTTGAACTTGTGGGAATCAAATTTCGTGGGAAATGACATAATTGCTCTGCCAATTAGAAAATGACCTGGAGTCAATGCTTCATAGTCGTCGGGAGAAGACGACAACGGAGTTAACGGTCGAGAATTCAATGCACCTTCGATTTTCACCACAAGATTGTTTAACTCATGAGCTTGAAACACTCGAGAACGATTCACTTTTTGCAGGGTAGACTTGAAGCTTCGAATGGCGCTTTCCCACAACCCGCCATGATGTGGAGAATTGGGAGGATTAAAATTCCAATCAATGCCATTTTGAGATAAGTACTCTTGCACTTTTGGATCCTTAAACAGGGTGATTAGTTCACTTTTGGCTCCCACAAATGTCTTAGCATTATCAGAAAAAATTGCAGTCGGTAAGCCTCTTCTGGCAGAAAATCTTTCTAATGTCTGAAGGAATTCTTGTGTTGTCAAACTTTCAATAATTTCTAAATGGACTGCTTTTGACACGAAGCAAATGAAAAGAGCAACGTAAACTTTCTTTTTATGAGCGTTTTTGCGGTTACTGGTTCGAACTAGTAAAGGTGCGGTAAAGTCAATACCGATTATTTGAAAAGGTGTATTTACAGTCACTCTAGATGCTGGCAAAGGGGCCATTAACTGTGCGCACGGTTTTGGTTGCGCTCTTCTACACTTTAAGCAAGAGTATACTAATTTCTTGGCCGAGATTGGACCATTGAGGGGCCAAAACCGCTGCCGAATCATTGATAACAACATCTGCGGAGGAGCGTGCATAAGTCGCCTATGTTCCTGCCAGAATAATAACTCGGTGAATCTGTGTTTTGTAGGTAGTAATAGCGGGTGTTTTTCCTCATAGCTTAGTGTCGAATTTTGAAGTCTTCCACCAACTCGTAACAACTTCTCACCATCCAAAAATGGGTGCAATGTCTTGATACTACTGGAACTTTGTAGAATACCGTCTTTCCTTGATAAGTGTGCAATTTCCTCGGGGAATGATTCTTGTTGAATAATCTTTACGCAAATTTTTGTTGCTCCGTCCATCTCCCGCGAAGAAATATTTCCACTTTTTATTTCTGACGGCTTATTAGCGAGACGTGCGCGGATATTATGCACAAATCTGAACATAAAACCAATAATGCGCAATATTTTGTTCAGCGACGAAAATCTATGTAACAAATAATGCAGGTCCGATGAAGTTTGAACTATTGCTCCGAACATTATTTTAATCTCTTTCCTAATTTCTGGAACATCTAGCAAAGATGGAAGTTCAACATTCGTTTTTGGCCACATATTTTCTCTTGAATTGAGATACTCTGGGCCTTGCCACCACAGACTTGAATTTGATAAGTGTTTAGCTGACGCTCCTCTGGTGATCAGATCGGCCGGATTATTCTTAGTGGATACGTGACGCCAGGTTGCTTTCAAAGTTTCCGTGAGTGACTGAATTTTATCTACTCTGTTAGCAACGAAAGCTTGCCACTTGTTAGGTGCATTGCTAATCCAATGTAAAGCAATGGCAGAATCAGACCACATAAATGTGGATGCGGGTTCTATCTGCAAGGCGGAAGTTACTTTTACCATCAACTTGGACAAAAGTAGTGTGGCGGCCAATTCTAGACGTGGTAAAGTCTGTTTCGTTCTAAGAGGCGCAACTCTTGATTTAGCGCAAACTAGTTTTGTGACTCTTTTTGATTTATTCGTGACCGAAACATAAACGCAAGCTCCAAAACCTTTCATAGATGCGTCAGAAAATCCGTGAAATGTTATTGTCTCATCATTTCGAAATATCAAAAGATGACGGCTTATCTTTAGATTTTGTAGCTCTTGAAAATCCGATCTCAGCGTTTCCCATTCACTTTGAATCTCAGTAGGTGCTTTCTCATCCCATTTTAATTTTTGTAGCCATACTTTTTGCATGATAAACTTTGCACGAATTACTACAGGGCTAACTAGCCCTAAAGGATCAAAAAGTTTTGACGTTTCTGATAATATCGTTCTTTTTGAATAGCCGTTCTTGGGAGTAGGAGAATTGACCGTTTTGAAAAAGAATTGATCCGTTTTTGGGATCCATCCGATGCCCAGAACCTTAACATCAGTCTCTTCATTGAAATAAAATGGCTCTGTGCGATTACTAGTGTTTTGGAATACGTTTTTCTCATTTGAGGCCCATTTTCTAAGCGGAAAACCTCTTCGAAGCAAAATTTCCTCTACATCATTCTTTAGTTGGATTGCCTCCTTTATTGTTTCTGCTCCTCCTAGATAATCATCTACATAAAATGAACTCAGAATACTTTTTGAAGCAGCTGCATATCTGTGTTTCTGTTGTAAGGCAGCTTCATTTAGCGATCTTATTGCTAGGAAGGGAGCGGGTCCAGTGCCGTATGTGACAGTATTCAGTCGATAAATTTTTACCGGATCAGACCGTTTTTCTCTCCACAAAATTCTTTGTAAGTCACGTTGTGTTTCGTCGATCCATATTTGGCGATACATTTTTGTGATATCCGCAGTCAGTGCAACAGGGTACTCCCGAAATCTCAGTAAAATTTCAAAAAGGGTGTCTTGGATTGTGGGGCCCACATGTAGAATATCATTCAATGATTTGTTGTTTGGCGATGTTTTGGAAGAAGCGTTAAACACTACCCTTAACTTAGTAGTTAAACTACCCTCTCGAAGCACACCTAAATGAGGGATGTAATACGCTGGATTTGTATCCTCTTCTCCTTCGGGCACTAGACTCATATGGTTTAAGGAAATGTACTCTCGCATGAAGTCAGAGTACAAGGTTCTAAGGTTCTAAGGTCTAGAAACGACACTTTTATTGAGGACCATTCACCAAGAATATACCAAGAAAAAACATAAGAAAAGCATAACCTCTCTAGATCAAAAATTTTATCAACAGCTGTTTTTTAGCAAGTATTAAACTTAACAGTTTCTATTTTACTCGCTAAAAACTGTAAATTTAAGACGAAAATTACCATCTAAATTTCATAGTTTGTCACGATTTCCGCAATTTTATTGCAAAAGATGAAGTTGCACAATCTTAGCATCACTGCAATGCTAGAGTACCTATATTGAGAGAGTATGGCCACTGGGCCCCATGGAGAGGCTTAGGACCCAAAAATGGCGATGCTTTGTTTTGGTTTTTGTGGATGGGAGGGGGGTCATTGCCAACTTTTGACGGTTATCACCAACCGCACTTGCTGCCAACCTTACTACATCTAAGATAATTTTTCTCAAAAATTGCACACGATTAGCCTTAAAAATATGTAAAGATGTCGCAATAGTGCATTTGAGTAAATTTCTCGTTACGATAAGTAAAGACAACTACATTTTGAGTCATTTTGTATTACATTAACTTATGGCGTCCGCCATTTTTGGGTCCTAAGGGCTCCATTCAGCCTAAGATGGCTGAGCCAATCAGAGGTGGTAACTCAAGTGGCCATACTCTCTCAATATAGGTACTCTATGCAATGCTAGTGGTTCCTTTTTGCAAAACGCAATCCATTTTATCAAAGGTGATCCGGCAACTTCCGAATTCTCTTGGGGCGTTTTTTCCTGAGGACGGAAGAATAGCCGACTTACATTTGGGAGCTGGAACGGGGCGCTCGGCGGGGAAATGAGCGAGGAAAAAGGCGGGAAAGCGAGAATAATTGGGACGCCGTATAAATTAGCATCGAAGGGATGATAACTCGGATTGAATAAACATCGGGCGACGACGGAACGAGGGATCCAAGCCCGGGGCTCCCTGTCGGAGCCGCGGAAAAACCCGCCAAGAAAAACCGCGGACAGGTGCTACTCCCCTGTCTCTCTCCCACCCCCCTCCTCTTCCTCTCTCCATATTCGCTGTCTCTCTCCCTCCCTCCGCTTTATTCAGTCGCATTCAATTCTCGGGAACGACGTCGAGACAGGCGAATTCTCTCGCCCTCGCAAATTCCTTCCGTGCATCCGGTCGTGCTCGACACTCTGGAAAGACGAAGAGAAGGAACGACGTATGAAAGTTCGAACGTTGCCAGATTTCCCTGGATCAATTAGACTGCATTTTGCGTAAAGGAACCAGGAGCATTGCAATAATTCTAAGATTGTGCATCTTCATCCTTTGCAATTAAATTACTAAAATCATGAAAAAATATAAAATTTACATGGTAAATTTGTGTCTTAAATTTACCGTTCTTAGCGAGTAAGATAGAAACTGTCAATGGATAATCAGGTTTTTCTTCCGAGACAAAAGAAGTTGCACAAGCTTTGCAACATTGCAATGCTCCTTGTTCCTTTTTGCAAAATGCAATCCAATTGCACTTCTTGAAGAATAAAAGACACTTTTCCTGTACATTTTCTGAGACTACTAGGTAAATAAGTCACCAGACAAGGGATGAATTACAGCACTACGAAACGCGCTTCGTCTTCAACATTTCACGAGAAAAACGAATTGCACAACGGGAAACCTGGAAATCAACTCTCAACTAAGAATCAAAATAGGTCAGTTGCGCTGATCACAGAATCGTGTTTTGGTGCTTGATTCCTGCAGATTAGCAAGAAACAATAAGATCGGTCCAATCGGCAACTCTCTTCGTTTAACCCTAGTCTGCCTGAATGGGGTCAGATTGACCCCACGGGAGTTTCAACTCTTTGCCATTTCTCGTGGTATGCACGAAATTTTTTGTCCTTCACAAATAGCTCTACAAAAACATCTAGGAACACGATTTTGAAGGGAAAAAAAAAAAAAATGTGCATGAGAGATCAAAAAATTCACGAGTACCCCTAGAAAGCCTGGGCGGGGTCAGATATCCTTATAACATACATATATTTTACCATTTAGCATCACAAAAGCTTACTTTGAAGGTGTATTCATTTTTCCCTTTTTAATTTTTTTCAGAAACTTATTAAACAAGCGAAATTTTTCAGATTTTTTTCGTTTTCAGTATTTAGTAACCCTATGATTTTTTTTTCTCATGCTGAGAACAACATGGCAACATGTGTATGATAAAATGGTTGCATACCCTGCGCCGTGTTTTTTAAAACTTAAGATATGCTTTATGGTTAAAGCCTGTAAGGTTAGTGCACTGATATTAACTAAAAACATGAAAAAAACATAGCTAACTAATTGATTTTCAGCTGGGGTCAAATTGACCCCGCTCAGGCTTTCTCGTTGGTTCAGAGGCTCAGGCAGACTAGGGTTAATACTAACTCAGATATCGCGCTTTGAAAAATTCAGTGTATGATGTCATCCCCCGCAGTAGTGACACCCTTGGTTTCTTCCACCTTGCTTTCATTTGAGTTTCATGTCGAGTAACCAGTAAAAATGTGTGTATCGCCGGTTGATGAATTCAATGTGGAAGAGGTATGCATGATCGCGGTGGATGACATAAATCGGATTTTTCAAAGCGCAATATCTCGGTTCATATTGAAAGTAGAAAAATTTCGTTTGGACGAATCTTATTATTTTTAGCTAATCTACAAGAATCGAGCATGAAATCACGTTTCTAGGAGCAGCGCAAACTGACCCATTCTACTGCGCTCTCTTCTCGAGATTCCAGCCGATCCCCAACAGAAATCCATCTCTGTAGCCAAGCATTTCTCGGGTCTACTCCTTCAGCTGCCACACTTCACCGATCACTGCCTTATAATCCCTTATCCTAATCTCACAATTGTGCTGCCAAGTGCAGTTACGTGGTTTAAATGATTCGTTTATGAAGGACGAATCGCTACAGGCAAGTTGCGCCCCCTCGTTCTCCCCCCCCCCTACCTCGATCGTTGTCTTGCAGGGATGCGGCTTAATGTATATGTACTTTCGAATTTCTCAAAATGCTCCGGATCTTTTGCATTTTCCGGAACGTTTGAAAAATCTAATGTGCTGGTTACACGCTCGAATTTCCATCGATTTCCGATCGAATGGTGACTGGTGCGCACCATCTACCATCAAATTTCTGCGGTCTGCAAAAATTTGACGGTAGATGATGGAGCTGTGGGGCTCATCCTTCATCTGATTTCCACACAACCGTGCTTATTTCATGCTTATTTCAATCAACACGCTGTTTTAATTAATTTTACTCATCGATCTAGATAACTCTCGACCGCCATCTTGGTCATCATTCTGATCGGAATTCGACGGGAATTCGAGCGTGTAACCAGGCCATACAAGGGATCCCGGAACTTTTGACGGTCAAAGAGTGGGAGAAAGCGGAACAAATAAGTTCCGAATCCCGGAACTATTGACGGACATGGAATGGGAGCTCTGAATTTTCGACAGGAATGCCGGTTGTGTCACTTTTTGAAACTGCGGAAGCAGACGCGATGCGTATTTAGCGGGCACCAGGCGAGAGGGGGAGCGGGGGGGGGGGGTGCTCCCTGCGAGGGAGGCATTAGCGAGCGATTTATCCTGATGACTGTGCTTCCGGGTCGGCCTCGGCTTCCAGCTGTCCCAGCTCCGGACGGGGACGGCGAGGAAGAAAAACGCACGGCCGTCGTTTAGACTCCTCGTTTGCATAATGTTCCTTCCGCCGCGCCGTCCTCCGCCCACGAATGGCGTGATTTTCGATATATCGATTGATATATCATTTAAACCTATGGGAAAGGATCGATTAACAGGGCGTTCGCAGCGAACACCTTAATAATCGATTCTTTTCCACAGGTGTAAATGGCATAGCAATCGATATATCGCAGTTCACGCCACGCCACTGCGGCGCCCACCGTTTTCGTTTCTGTTTTTATAATCGACCGAGGCGAGATTTACCTGTCCGGCGTCTTATTTGCTTTCACCCTCCCCGCTCCGGCTCCGGGAAAACGAGCTTCCCGCAGTGGCGTGGCGTGCTTTGCGATATATCGATTGATTCGCCATTTAAATCTATGGAAAAAGATCGATTATCAGGGCGTTCGCAGCGAAGACCTTAGTAATCGATTCTTTACCATAGCTTCAAATGGCGATGTATCGATAATCGATCCCTCACGCCACGCCACTGGCTTCCCGCTACTAATTACCGAGGAGCTCTCCCGGTGAATGGCATTTCATTAGAGCCTCGCTCCAGTTATATCGTGTCGTTGGACGGCTGAAAAATGCTTGAATCTATCGCGCCCCGTAGGGGTAACCATCAGAGGTTCGCTTAAAATAAATCAGTTGAGAATACAAAGGATCACTCGACAGGGAAAAAAGCTGAGCACTATAATACTGCCGCACTAGAAGAAAAAACACGTTGGATCTAGAGTCCGGACTCTTGAAAACATTGACAAGAAAAAATACTCTCGATTCAATCGGATTTTTGCTTGAATCAAAACTAAATCCGCTTCAATTGAGAGGCTTGGTTCTTGATTTGAGCTAGATTCTGATTGAATCAAGAGTGCTTTTTCTTGTCGATGTTTTTAAGAGTCTGGACTCTAGATCCAATGCGTTTTTTTTCCAGTGCGTGCAACGCGAGAACGCCGTAAAGGCCATTTTAAATTTTTTGGGAACGATGTATCATAGCAGAAAAACTTTTGTATCTTGGGACAATGCTTTTACAGAATTCTTTTGCAAATACTGTCGAGAACTCAGCCTGAAAATTTGGGGGTTTATGGGTAAAACAGTTTTTATGTTATAATGTTAAGTTCCATAAAACGCGGGAAAATCTTGATGGATTTACGGCGTTCTTGCTTAGCACGGCAGAATATGGATTGCGCTCTGGGAAACGGAACCTTCCACGTCGCTGAGATCGCGCAAATTTTTTTACTTTGCACATATAAACTGATTATTTAAAGAAGTTTTATTTTTACTGACAATAAATCATAATTTCAAGACGATAATTACCTTTGTGATTTCAATTCGTTTTTGCACGATTTCAGTAATTTTATTGTAGAATGTAAGTTGCCTAATCCTAGGAACATTCGAATGCTCTCGATTTCTTTTTGCAAAACGCACTTATCGGCGGTGAAACGCAGATCCGCTCCCTGCCCGCCATTCGAACGACCCCTCCATATGTGTCACGTTTTTTCGTAGGCCACCACCAGTTCACAGTTTCAGCAAGACTTTTCTCAGACTTTCAGCAAGACTTTTCTCAGACTTTCAGCAAGTTACGGGCGGCGAGCTGGAGTCTGATTGGCTACCGAATGCAGCCAAAAGCCTGCTCGCCACTCGAGACGCGCGTCCAGCTCGCGGGTGTATGTGGCACTTGAATACGGCCCTTGCGGTCGGCCCGGAGGGGACTGAGATGTGTCAGCAGTGGACGAAGGCGAGGGGCCGACGGGGTGAAAATTCGTTAATAGCCGAGCGGATTAGAGCGCGCCGAAGCCGTGATTACGTCGCGAAATTATTCACCTGTGCTCCTGCGCTCGGCGGCTCGGCTCAAGGAGCCCGCCCCCTCGGCTTCCAACACTCCAGTATTTACATACTTGAAAGCTTTTCGGTTAATGATCAACGTCTCATTGACGCCCGGCGAGACCGCTTCCCCTCCGTCCCGGCACTTTCCGGGTTCCGCCAAAGCTCCTCTCCAACCCTCCGCCATCCCTAACGAGCCGACCAATCCGGGACGCTCGGTGGACTTGGAATTGCTAATTCACAACGCAACAACAAAAAAAGAGAGAAAGGAAAAAGAAAGAAGAAGAAAAAATTAACATTACGATCACTGGAAAAAAAAACACATCGGACCTAGAGTCCAGGCTCTTCAAAACACCGGCAAGAAAAAATACTCTTGATTTTGGCTCGGATTTTTGGCTAAATCAAAAACCAATCCTCTTAATTTGAGCGGATCTCCTTTCGATTTAAGCTTTAATCTGATCGAATCAAGAGTATGTTTTCTTGTCTATGTTTTCAAGAGTCTGGACTTGAGATCCAATGTGTTTTTTTGCCAGTGATTGATGATGGGTCAGTTGCGGTGGTCACAGAATGAACCACTAGTCAAGGTACAAATGGACGTATTTTTATTTAACGGAACCAATTGCCCTAGAGGGTATGGAGAGGGGGGAGGGGGGGGGGCTTAGATTGGCGGGTGTTGCGGAGCGCGATGCTCGTTCCGTCCTATACTCGCAATGTTTTTCCATGGCGCTTAGTTTGGTTTGACAGGACGCGCTATCCGGGATTCTAAAATCCGCCGAAGGAACTCAATTTGGCGCTTAGTTCCGTTTAACAGAAATTCGTCCAAAATGTAAGCACTCTGAACTCTTTCCCTCAACCAAAATTGCCCGTAGAACACGATTCGCGCAACGAAAATTACTGAACCCCACTCCTAACGAAGATACTGACGTTTTTATTTTACAGTGGTGAGGGGAAATTTGAACTGTCCGCTCACAAGAAACTCAAAGCCCCACCAATTGTGATTTCATGCTTGATTCTTGTAGATTAGCTACAAATAATAAGATCTGTCCAAACAAAAACTTTCTACTTTCAATATTATCCGAGATATCGCGCTTTGAAAAATTCGGTTTATATGTCATCCACCGCGACAAGCATATCTCTTCCACTTCAGATTCATCAACCGGCGAAACACACACTTGTACCGGTTATTGGTGCCAAATTTCCTCCGAAAAATTGTTCAATTTTTGTGGAACGTTTTGCATGTTCTACCTTGGACTTTTCATTTGACTTGACTATATCAGACTAGAGTTAGACTAAATTGCGAACAATATTTCCGAACATTTCGAAAATATTCACGAATTTCCAAGTAAATTCATAATTTAACGAAGGAAATATGACAACGCATGAAGCTTCCTACAATGTTTATCCTTGCACGGCAGCAAAAAACTTAACGGTTCATAAGACGAAAAAACCTTGAGATGCGTGCTGTAGGGCGTGATACCACTATTCGACCTCCTAGGAGCTCGGTGTGCCTACTCAATTCGTTGAAGGCGTTTTTATTTGCCGTCGGCTCGCGTGGTAACAAGCCGAGTCTCATTTGAAATTGTTTCTTTTTCCATGACCTTTTCGCATAAAATGTCTTATTAGATGCCGCTCTGTAAGTCTGTGTGCGCAGAACTATCACTACATGTTACCAACTTTTCTCGATGAAGTCATGAATTTCTCGGAAAGCGAATGTTGTTTACATAAACTTCACGGAAATTCAGTTGATCTGGATTACTCAAAGAAGAATATTCAAATAAATGTCCTAATGTTGGAAGAACTAGTTTTAGTATAAGAACAGAGCACAATTCGACACCAGACCATCGAAACCTCGACATGCATCAGATAATTCAACGCGAGCCTAAGCCGACACGTTTCACCGCGCAGCGGTACAGAAATCCCAACCTTCGAATTCGAGGCTCAGAGGCCCTTAACAGACGTTTTCAAGTGCTTTCAAGGAGTGCGTCTCACTGTCGCACATTTTCAGTTTTGCAAAGTTCCTTAAACATTTTTAGTTGCGTAGCTTCCATCAGTGCTCCATGCGTCAAAAATGAATCCAGGAAATGATCAAACTGGGGCTGATTCAACGATTCAAGTATAACTTCTGATGATTTCATCTAAATACCTTTCCTTTTTCTGTGCCCAGTTTCTTTAGAATAAATGGGACATAGTATGTTTCTGTGGTTTCCTTCGGAAAATAGTCAACTATAAGAGCTGCCAGGCGATGGAAGTCCCTTGCATTTAATTTTGCATTAGGATTGTCTTTCATTTCGTTATTTATGAGAGCACTGCACAGCAAAGACCTTTTGGTGGCGTTTAGTTTGGAATGTGACTCAAAGTAACGTAAAACTCTTTTCCCCTGCGTTGAGGCTTGTAGAATTTTTTTCAATAGTTTATCGAGGGAAGTTGTTACAAATATCTTTATGAAGAGTTCTACTATACTAAAAGCACCAATAGAGGTGTGATCATTAGGGTTAGAAATTAAGAGATACTCATTACCACCGGATTTATCGGCACTCATTCACCACTTCAGGAATCAGGTACGGATTATAACCGGTGCCGGTGCCGAAATGGCGGAATAAAAGTGACGCTTGGCAACAACGCAGCGCAAAAAGATGAAAAGATACAGATTTAATGAGGAAAGAAGTATTGATGATTGGTAATTGAAAGATAGATTGATTTACCTGAATCAGATGGTGGTGACGGATACGGGTCTTCGGAGGCACTTTTTCAAATCTTTGTGTGCTTCGTCGTCAGCTAAAATGTTAATAAGGCAGTCAGTAAATGTCATGTACTTCTTTCTTTTCTGTTGTGGCATGCCAACAGCATGTTGTGTTGTGGTTCCTGTAACAGCATGGTGAGCGATGACTGTGGATCTTCCTTCAGTTTTTAAAGAAGCAAATGAAAATTAGGATTTTTAGTTCCAACAAATTTGTTGAATTACGAGTTCCAGCCTTCAACTATGTTGTTGGTCCTGTCGCGTACAGAGCGCGATTCTAGAGTTTCACGGGGTATAAAGTCCAGTGGCGTAGGAAGGGGGGGGGCCTGGCCCCCCACCACCGGGGGG
>NW_017547136.1:438789-452044 GCF_001854935.1 Bemisia tabaci
ATTTTAAGGAACGTTTTGCATGTTCTACCTTGGACTTTTCATTTGACTTGACTATATTGGACCAGAGTTTTACACTAAATTGCGAACAATATTTCCGAACATTTCGAAAACATTCACGAATTTCCAAGTAAATTCATTTTTTAACGAAGGAAATATGACAACGCGTGAAGGTTCCTACAATGTTTATCCTTGCACGGCAGCAAAAAACTTAACGGTTCATAAGACGAGAAAACCTTGAGATGCGTGCTGTAGGGCGTGATACCACTATTCGACCTCCTAGGAGCTCGGTGTGCCTACTCAATTCGTTGAAGGCGTTTTTATTTGCCGTCGGCTCGCGTGGTAACAAGCCGAGTCTCATTTGAAATTGTTTCTTTTTCCATGACCTTTTCGCATAAGATGTCTAATTCGATGCCGCTCTGTAAGTCTGTGTGCGCAGAACTATCACTACATGTTACCAACTTTTCTCGATGAAGTCATGAATTTTTCGGAAAACGAATGTTTTTTATATAAACTTCACGGAAATTCAGTTGATCTGGATTACTCAAAGAAGAATATTCAAATAAATGTATTAATGCTGGAAGAACTAGTTTTAGTATAAGAACAGAGCACAATTCGACACCAGACCATCGAAACCTCGACATGCATCAGATAATTGGACTAGATTTTGCAATTTGGAACTATAAATTCTAGCCCGGTTTAAAAATAACGTATGTGCCAGTAGTTTCCCTAAGCACATAAGTGTTTTTCCAGAAGAGGCAGAATTTATAGTTCCAAATTGCGAAATGCAGTCCAATTCAACGCGAGCCCAAGTCGACACATTTCACCGCGCAGTGGTACAGAAATCCCAACCTTCGAATTCGAGGCTCAGAGGCCCTTAACAGACGTTGCAAGTGCTTTCAAGGAGTGCGTCTCACTGTCGCACATTTTCAGTTTTGCAAAGTTCCTTAAACATTTTTGGTTGCGTAGCTTCCATCAGTGCTCCATGCGTCAAAAATGAATCCAGGAAATGATCAAACTGGGGCTGATTCAACGATTCAAGTATAACTTCTGATGATGTCATCTACATACCTTTCCTTTTTCTGTGCCCAGTTTATTTAGAATAAATGGGACATAGTATGTTTCTGTGGTTTCTTTCGGAAAATAGTCAACTATAAGAGCCGCCAGGCGATGGAAGTCCCTTGCATTTAATTTTGCATTAGGAGTGTCTTTCATTTCGTTATTTATGAGGGCACTGCACAACAAAGACCTTTTGGCGGCATTTAATTTGGAATGTGACTCAAAGTAACGTAAAACTCTTTTCCCCTGCGTTGAGGCTCGTAGAATTTTTTTCAATAGTTTATCGGCCTCAGTACCGGGAGGGAAGTTGTTACAAATATCTTTATGAAGAGTTCTACTTTACTAAAAGCACCATCAGAGGTGTGATCATTAGGGTTAGAAATTAAGAGATACTCATTACCACCGGCTTTATCGGCACTCATTCACCACTTCAGGAATCAGGTACGGATTATGACCGGTGCCGAAATGGCGGAATTAACGTGACGCTTGGCAACAACGCAGCGCAAAAAGATGAAAAGATACAGATTTAATGAGGAAAGAAGTATTGATGATTGGTAATTGAAAGATAGATTGATTTACCTGAATCAGATGGTGGTGACGGATACGGGTCTTCGGAGACACTTTTTCAAATCTTTGTGTGCTTCGTCGTCAGCTAAAATGTTAATAAGGCAGTCAGTAAATTTCATGTACTTCTTTCTTTTCTGTTGTGGCATGCCAACAGCATGTTGTGTTTCTGTTGTGTTGTGGTTCCTGTAACAGCATGATGAGCGATGACTGTGGAAGTAGCTGCATCTTCCTTCAGTTTTTGAATAAGCAAATGAAAATTAGGATTTTTAGTTCCAACAAATTTGTTGAATTGCGAGTTCCAGCCTTCAACTATGTTGTTGGTCCTGTCGCGTACAGAGCGGCAATTCTAGAGTTTCACGGGGTATAAACGAATTTTCGAGCCATCGAGAGATGTAGTAATCGTTAAATCTTGTTATCTTCGCGTTCAGGGGGCAGTCTTCCATTATGGCAAGCCATGCTTCGTCTATCTCGTCCAAATCTATGAAAGCTAGAGAGGTAAATTTTTTTATATGCATCCGAATTTCCTCGTCATTTAAATACTCAGAGCTTAAGCCTTTTCCCTGCACATTTCACCATGTAGATTACGTGAAATGAAAGTAACATCCATGAATAACAGCCTGAGGGAATAATTTGAACAATAACTTTTATAACAGCTATTTTAAAATCCAAGTTAATAACTTTTGGATTCCACGTCGGAAAAAGTTCGATTAAGAGAGAAAGGAAACATCTGCATGTTGTCGCATCTTTATCAGGCAATCATGCGTACTATATAGGTACGTAAGAAAAAACCGCCGATTTTTTATCGGCGGTTTTTTCTTTTTCTTTTAGTCCGATTCCTTTCAGGAACCCGCATTTCTTTTCTTGAACTGGGCTTGATACTGGGCTTTTGTTTTCTTTCTCCTCCGTTTCTAATTTTTTTTCTTGAGCCGGGCTTGGTAGTGGGCTATCGTTTTCTGGAACCGTTGTTTCACTTTCTAATGAACTTTTAAAGTCAGCGAGGACACTGTATAGCTGACTGAACCGTTTCGGGTAAGAAAAAAATATACCATCGACGAAATAATTTTTGCTATCACTTATTACATTTTGTATTAGTGATCTATGTAGGAAAAAAAAAAATTTAAATCCGGTCAGAATTACCGTAGTCAAATAATATAAAGTTTGTTCCATCCGGCAACATCGTCAGCTCTTCTGATATCTCAATTTCTGTCTTGCTTTTAGGTTCTACGGGTACCCCCAGAGCTTCTCTCTTCGTTAGGCACAATTCCTTTTTAACAGAAGAATACTTCGGAACATGTTTCAACGTATCTTCAGGAACATGAGTGGACAATAATTTCCCAATTTCTGCTTTAAAAGTGGCGGGTGAAGATATTGTTGGTTCATCCCTCAATCGTTTCTTACGGTTAATTAAAATTTCCTTGATCTGCAGATTACCAAGTTCAGGTCTACACTTATGCACGCAGGATGCTAGGGCTCATGAGTTTTTGGACTTATGTCCGTACACAGAAACCGATTCTATTGATATTTTGAAGTAGGTGGGCAACCATGGCATGGCTGCTGTGAGTGGAAAGAAAATCTGGTTGATGCTATTCGGATGACGTCATCTTGGCACCTGTCGCTTCCGCAGCCGTAGTTATTAATTCATGCGACCACGGATCGATAATACGAGTAGACCGGTAACAGCTTCAGCCACCTGCAGCATTTGCTAAATCACGCATTTTCAATGAAAGTCTCTTGCTCTCTCCATCGTTCAGTATTCGTATACGTCAGGCATTTCTTTAGTTTTAGTTGTGAGCGATGCATATTGTATGTATGCTTAGCAAATGCTCTTTGGTCAATAATTTGAACTTGGGATGGAAAGACCTTCATCTGCCAAACTTTTCATTTGAAAAGTTACTTTAGCAAATTCCAGAGGTCGACAGGCAGACAGGAATACCGGGAAAATGCCGGTGGACCGGCCGGTGTTTGGGGTAATTTTGGATTGGTTTATCTCCTTTGTAAGCGGAATACAACCAGGACAGGCCGGTTACTTAATTGGTTCTGGCCCGCAAGTTCACCAACCATGGCACAACAACAGTAATCGTATCGGAAATTATTAAGAACAGCCAAGCTTATTCTGGTATAAATATGTAGAACCTTCAGATGAATCTGAAATAATGATGATACGGTTTTGCCTACGATCCGATGTTTAAATTATAACTTAGGACATTACTGCACAGAACAACGGCGGAGAACAAGAAAGGCAAGACATATCGCAGACCACTATAAGTCGAAATCTGAAAATTCTAGCATGAATTCAAGATAAGCAGGCAACTTTCCCATGAAGAGCTAAAGCAAAATACATGCAAAAAAACTTTTTTTTAAGAATGAATATAGTTTTCGCAGGATTAAAAAAAATATCTGCAAAGTAATGACATAACTTCAAACGTTTGAAGAACTCACTGGAAAAAAAACACATTGGATCTAGAGTCCACACTGGAAAAAAAAAGAATCTTAAATTTGCCGCCAAAAAGTATTTCTTCTTAAATCAAGAATTTTTCTGGTTAATATACGCTACTTTTTTGCTTAACCCAAGCATTATTTTTCTTGTATCAAGAAAAAGTCAGCTTAAAGCAAGAAAAAAAAAATTCTTGGCGGCAAATTCAAGAATCATCATGCTTGATCCAAGCTACTTTTTTTTCAGTGCAGACTCTTGAAAACATTGACAAGAAAAAATACACTTGATTCAATCAGATGTTTGCTTTAATCAAAAGGAAATACGCTCAAATTAAGAGGCTATTGGCTCTTGATTTAAGCAAAAATCCGATTGAATCAAGAGTATTTTGTCTAGTCGATTTTTTTAAGAGTCTGGACTCAAGATCCAATGTCTTTTTTTTCCAGTGCTTCCGCATTAAGAAAATAATTTTGGACGAGAATGGCTCTTTTTCATTTGACACAAACGGCGTTCCATAGTTAGCGCTTAGTAGCATCTGGGGAGCGGGCGGAGGAGGGTCGGCTGCAGTGGCGTGGTGTGCTGTGCGACCTATCGGTTAATCTGTCATGTAAACCTATGGAAAAATATCTATAAACAGGGTGTTAGCAACGAGCAATTTGACAATCGATTCTTTACCATAGCTTCAAATGGTAAAATATCGATGATCGATTCACGTCTCGCCGCACTGGCCGGCTGGCCCCAAGCCGGGGCATTTTATCTTCGCACCGCATCGCGTAGCAAGCTGCGCAATCTAACGAATTGGCGTCTTGCTACTCATAAATCTACCGCATGAAACTGATACGGATCCTTGTCATTTCCATTCCACCCGGCCAGACCGCCGCAGTGAGCAACGGTACATGCGGCAGAAATCGAAAGGCTCACTCGAAAAAGAACGTAAACGACTCAGGGATAACTTAGAACTTACGTTCCTCTTGAAATGAACCTTCAACTTATGAACGGTGGGGCTCCTTCATCAACAGAGGATCCGTGTTGCGTGATGTTGAGATTGTCAGGGATTGGGGAAAGTGCACTGGTAAAAAAAGTAGCTTGGATCTAGAGTCCAGACTCTTAAAACCATTGACAAGAAAGAAGACTCTTGATTCAATCGGACTTTTCCTTGAATCGAAGAGCCAAAGCCTCTTGATTTAAGCGGATTTCCATTTGGATCAAGAGTATTTTTTCTTGTCAATGTTTTTAAGAGTCTGGACTCTAGATCCAAGCTACTTTTATTACCAGTGTAGTAAGAACATTGATTCGGCCAACGATGAAATAACGGTGAATGAAATTTAATAGGGTTCAAGGAAGCATACAGGGTGTAAAAACTTTACCAAAGAACTCGTTATAAAAGTAACTATATACACTCTCTTTGCAATGAAAGTATCGAAACTAGCTACCAATCTAATGTGTAACTCTTATTTAGAACCGGGGATGAGCAGTGAGAATAAGAAGCTTAACAACTTTGCGAAAGACATTGTGCTTCCTTAAAATGAAGACAACTTCCAAGAACAAGGAAAGTAAAAAGACACAAAACAGTCTTTAAAAATTGACTCGGACCTCTTTCTGAACCAAATGGCGGTCTCGCTCGATATTAATTTTACTCCGAGGAGAGGATGTCCCTCGGTAATAACTTGTAACATTTTCAGAACAAAAAGAAAAAATACATGTACAAGAAGAAATACATGTACATATTTGAAAAATGTCTCGTGCACAATTTTTGAATCCAACTTTAAATGCTCTTTGGAATAAATATTTCACAAACAACAAATAATTGAAAAACTAATTTTATTTTTTAGAGAGGATGACTGTTAAGATCCGAGACGGGATTTACTCAGCACCCTAAGTAAATAGGCTACATCTGTTGGGCGTTGCCTTTCATCGAATACTAATAACTTTTAAATGAAGCAATGAACACCAGACCCGCAAAGTCCCGCTCTGCCTTTGCAGATTTTCGGGTTCCTTTCTCTTTCCAGGGCGGTTCCATTACCTTTTTGGAGGGTCTCAAAAGTCGTCACCTGTGACCTAGGACCATGATCAAGATTTCAAGTCTCAATCGCAATTTGCTCATGAGTAACAGGGGTGATGCCTTTTGCTGGCGGTATGGGACGCACGAATCACCCTGTATGAAACGCAGGAATTTGAAGGGATCGCCATAAAAAGTACTATGGTTAGGGTTCGAGTTGCCCTAAAGTCTTGAAAGAATGTACCTAAAGAATGTAGGCACTTAAATTACTCTATTAATTCACAAGTTCCTGAATTTCCTCGAATATCGGTAATTTTTGAAAGTCTCAAAATGTTCCATATCATCTGTTTATTTTTTCGGAAGATACTTCTTTTTTCGTATGTCATGGAGCCTTATTCTGCCGAACTGAAACTTACCTGTCAATTATAGCATCATCACAATATGCCTCTCTGCGCACAAAAATATCAGATATTTTAGGGTATGTTTCTTTTTCCTCTTTCATCGGGTTGTATCAGCTTAGTGCAATTTTGTTAGTACTTTTCATTTTTCGCCCGATGTGAATTTTCGGTTGTCAACTTAAAACTTAAAACACGATGGCCAGTGTAATATCACCGCCAGCGCGTCGCGAAACTGGCGAGTTAGACATCGTGATCATGATCAGCTGATCGCGTTGCGTCACGTAGAAGGACGGGGGAATGACAACCCGTGCTACCTGTCGTTCTATCTGAGAGTTGAGAAGATAATCCATCTTCCCCAACCACCAAAACACCAAAGGACCTTTGGTGTTTTCCGGATTTCAATTTTTTTCAGCACATTTGATTTTCGGCCTTTTTGACAAACTCTTTCCAATTTGGCTCAATAAACTTCTAGTTTGTGATTGGTATCGATGATATGGTTGTCAAATGATGAGTGTCCTCTTCTTTTTGGTACGGCTCAATCCACATGTTCTTTTAGCCTTAGATATTTTAAGTTCCTCAGTTGAGGAGTAAGAATATTGCCGGGGGGAAACAAATTCTCATCAAAGATGAGCTTAAAAGTCTTGAGGTTCTTGTTCTTGAATATTTTGCATGAGATTTCTGAAATCAATTTTGAAGGAGGTAAAAATCTATTCAAAGTAATCTTTGAGTTTGGAGGCAGTTTAAATGCGCGTTAGAGAAAGATCACACACTCCGGTTACTTCGGGCCCCAGAAGCTTTTTCAGTAGATTAAAATAGGCCATGCAGCGCTGCCTTTTGTTCAGGAAAATGCTATACAAATGTAAAATCAAACAATAAACCGAGTTATGCTCCGTCAAGAAAATTAAACAGCGAACCCTGCATCGCCAAAGTGAAGCAAATTCAAAAATGGACGCGGAGAGTTTCAATCACCAAACGTGATCGGTACTTCGAATCTATCTTCGATGCCTGTAGATGCTCATTTCTTCCCTTTTATGTTTCGGAACAGCGGTTGGGACTCATTGTCGCCCCTCTGACGCATCGGCGTTTCTAAATTTCTACTTGAGCCCTCAGTAGCATGGGTTTATATAGGCAGTAGGGATCACGTGAAAATCGAGATACGCCCTTACGTCAGAGAAACGACGAACTTACCGTGTGATTTTTAATCGACGACCCGGGTCCGCGGGTGAAATCCCTGGGAAACGTTCGCGAACTTTCTCACATACATTGTTCCGGGTTAAAGTGTCCAAAGGCTGATGCGGGGAGAGGGGGGGGGGTTTGCTTGGAATGCGCAAATCCTTTGTCTCAGCCGGCTGCACGGGAAATCAACAGTAAGTACGTGGCCGGCGTGGGCCACACGGCGCATGAGGGTCCATGGTGACGACGGCTCATGCTGCATCGCACTTACTGTCGTGGTCCGTCGGACGTTGGTGCATCCCTACGCCCCTGAATAAAACATCACGTTCAACAGAGCGTGGACCGAGCGAAATACTTTTTGCATACTCGGTCGCGGTCAGGCGCTGCACAATGTGCGGTCGGGCGTCTTGGATGGGGGCGGTAAGGTGACTGCACTGCCGTGCTATGAGGAAGAACGCCGTATGAACATTCGAGAGTCGCCAGATCTTCCCGAATAGAACATGTGTTTTTGAAGAAAGTTGTGCTTATTTTCCCTTGAAATTTTAAGATACTTAAGATTAAATTGCGAACGAAATTGTCTGAAAAATTGGAGGGAAAATATGTAGAATTTGCCTAGAAATTTCGTTTTTTATTGCATGAAATATGGCAACGCCTGAATGCTCATACGGCGTTTTTTATTAGCACGGCAGTGCAGCGCACCGTGCCGGAGTCGAGTGAGGAATTTACCAATGGGGCAGGGCGGTCAGTAAGAGGGGGGTCAAACGGTCCATACCTTCTATGATGTTTAAAAAAATGTCTTTTTTGTGGGTTTCCAGGTCAGAATTTGGAGAGAAGTCAGATTCAGTATAACAGAAAACCCCCATTTTCGTCGTGTTTTTTGGGTCGCGCTTAAAATAATCATGATCGTTGCGTCAAGATGTGAAAATGGGGTGTTAGATATGGTACGAGCTAAAGCACTCCTCTCCTATCTTCATTTTCTTTTCAAAATTTTACGTAGGATGTAAGTCACTTTAAGCGGAAAATTTGGTTAGTAACTCCTCGAGAAGGTGTATAAGTATTTTTCTTCAGCTTTCAGTTGGATTTGACAAATTGAATGCGTTCGCGTTTAGTTTCATTTGGCTTCGACTTAGGGTTTTCGGAAGAGATTTTCCACCAATAAACTGCTGAAGAGTATGCTTCTACGTGGTTACTTCTCTATTTATACGAAAAATGAAAAGCAAAACTCTTATTTAAGCAAAATTCGTTGGATGTATCGATGAACGGATAAACGTGCGAAGCCCAGACTGCCGTGCTAAGGAAAAACGCCGTCTGAGCCTTCGGACATCGCCATATTTTCCTCGATAGAAACCTAATTGACTTAGAAAATTATGAATATTTTCCTTCAATTTTTTTAGACAATTTTGTTCGAAATTTTATCTGAAACGTCTGAAATTTTAAAGAAAAAATAATACTAATCTTTTCCAAAAACATGTGTTTTATCAGGGACAATTTTGAAAGTCTCAAACGTTCATACGGCGTTCTTCCTCAGCACGGCAACAGAGTTGTCAACGCTGAAAAAAAAGTTCGGTAAATATGGAACCACGATCTTGTTCGGTACACACGACCGAATTATTCGGTCTGCTCAGCCGAACTGTTCGGTCCACTGAACCGAACTGTAAGAATTTATTATGGTTCGGTCGCACAAACCGAACAATTCGGTTGAACAGACCGAATAATTCGGTCGTCGGTATAACCGGCAATTCTTGAAAGTTCACTGAAAAAAAAAGTTCGGTAAATATGGAACCAAGATCTTGTTCGGTACACACAACCGAATTATTCGGTCTGCTCAGCCGAACTGTCCGGTCCACTGAACCGAAGTGTAAAAATTTTTTATGGTTCGGTCGCACAAACCGAACAATTTGTTTGAACAGACCGAATAATTCGGTTGTGCGTACCGAACAAGATCCTGGTTCCATATTTACCGAACTTTTTTTTTCAGTGAACTTTCAAGAATTGCCGGTGACGACTCAAACCCTCCGCTCATGGAGCCGGAGCGGCAGAAGGCGGATTCCGGCGAATCCATTGGCATTTCCCGGGCGACGAACCTCGGGGGACGCAACTCGGGAGTTTTTTTTTTCTTCTTGGCCCCTTCTTTTTCATCTCCGTCTTGGGTTTTTTTGGCTCGCGATTAAAGCTTCCCCGTCGGGACGGGCTATGTAAATCTCGGAGGCAGAACTTTCGCAATTTTTCCTTTGTTCTTGGCCCAGGCGTTTAGCCGCGGTGACAGGCGAAATTATCGTCCAAGTTTTTTCCTCCGCTCTTCCTGCCGCCGAGATTAAGTCGTAAAGAAACGCCCGGCCAGGGCGGCCGGGGCCGGGGCAGACGCTCAGTCACCGAGGGCCAGTCCGGAATAGTTGATTCGGAAACTTTCTGCTTCCTGCCCCCGACGCTTTTAGTTTATCTCCTTTTTCTCTTGTTCGCGTCCCAGCGTCCTTCCGCCCGGGACCAACGTCGTGCTTTTCCAATGTCAGTAGAAATCGTGGAATCCTCGCTTCCCTGACCTAAGAGCCTATCTGGATTCCTGCATGAGCCCCATAAGTATTGATTCATGTGTAAATCAGGGTTCACGTGGAAATTGACATACGCCCTTACGTCAGAGGGGCATTGGCGTATCTAACAAAGTGGCAAATTTGTTTCTCCCCATTTAAACCTATGGGAATGTATCGATTCTTGAAGGGGCCAGGTGCTCCACCGAGAATCGATTATTTAACGTAGGTTTAAATGGAGGAAATCCGGTGTTGCCGAATGGCTGGATCCGCCTCTGCAGAGGGGCGACGAAATGCCCGCAGAGGTCGAGGCGCCTTCAGCTTTCTCAACATAAGGCCGTATTTCTAGTCGATTCATAGACAAATTCTCTTCTCAGGAGTCTCTAAAAGCTTCATTGTGATTAGAGAGGGAAAAAATTGATTTTAGTAATAAAATACCTTTACGCAAGAGTGACATTGGTGTACATTTTGCAATAAGGAACTGCATTTGGACCGTGTGAAGCAGAAAGAAACGAAGCCACGTCAGCTATTGCCAAATTTAACCGGTTAATTTAATTTTTCACGGAGAGAACGGTTATGCTGTGGATTTTGGTGCAAATTTCAGTGAATTATCTGCACAGTACGAAGTAAATGCCTCAAAATTTTCCAAGGAATCAGCACAAATGTACATACATAAATCCATATAGGTCGTTTTATAGCACTTACTCGCGCTCTACGACACCTAACCTCCACTGCTCTCTGTCGAACCATAACCCTTGGGGCATTGAGCACCTTAACATTCCTGCCTCGATCTCCTCTCTCCAGCCTCTCATTGGGCGCCCTCTCCACCTTCTCTCAGGAGGAACCCGATCAAGGAGCAAGGACCTTCTTTGGCAACCTGCCTCCTGCCATTCTCTGAACACAACCATACCGCACAAACGCTCTTCTAAAAAATTAAATTGCCCCGTTGAATTCGGCAATACCTGACGTGGCTTGGTTCCTTTCTGCTATCCGCGGTCCAATATTCGGCTCATTTTGAAAACGGCATGCACGTCGAAAATTTTCCCCTGCAGAAAGGTGATTTTATGAATGAGCCAGAATTAATAGTTTCTTATTGAAAAATACAGTCCATTTCATTTTATGAAATTTCTTTTTGCCAAGCTTCCGCGAGAGCGGGGCATCGCCCCCTTCTCCCTCTGCTTCAACCCCCCCCCCCCCCCNGGATAGAACATGGAATATTGGGAGCGGAGCGTTTAGCATGCTCCTTTGTTCTTTGCCCGGTATGACCCACTAATTCGAAACGAGGCGCATCGGCGGAAAACGCTCGAACGAATCGTTGAGCAAGAGCGGCAAAACCGCTAACCCTTCAAAGGCTCCGGAACAGATAGTGCACAGGAAGCGGCGCCACGTTGCCCGTTGGATCCAGTGGCGTGGCGTGAATAATCGATTACCGACATTTCCCCATTTGAATCCGTGGTGAAGAATCGGTTATTAAGGTGTTCGCTGCGAACACCCTGTTAATCGATCCTTTTCCATAGGTTTAAATGACGGATCAATCGATATATCGCAAAGCACGCCCCGCCACCGGTTGGATCGAGTTTTCCCCCTTGTGGATTCGCGGGAATTCGCGCCGGTGTGGCGCCCCTGTCGCTCGCCCTTCCGCTTTTCGCGGGAAATTCAATTTCGCGCTCGCTCGGTGTTGCCCCGTGGCTTCGTCGACGCCGCGCATCAAATTGAAGTTTTCTCTCTTTCAATGTTAGAGATACGTTCTTTTTTATGGAAGTACACTTATCGGAATGTAAAGAGGGAAAAAAGAAACAAAATAATGAATAAAGATTTTTCGACATCACTGAAAAAAAATTCACGGCATTTTTACCAAGGTCCGTTGGTACCTTTACCATCTCACTTTTTTTTACCAATTATTGGTAATTTTACCAAGACAAACTGGTAAGCTTACCTTAAAACCGGTATTTTTACCATTTTTTTCAGGTAAGAATACCACTTTTATTGGTAGTCAATTCCCGGTAACTTTGCCATTTTATCTCGGTAATTCTACCACAGTCTGTAAAAAATATTGGCGTTTTTACCAAGGTCCAGTAAAATTACCGAGAAAGTTCAATGATTCTACCGAGATTTCTCGATAAAATTACCAATTCCATAAATGGTAATTTTACCAAGAAAAAACTGGGATCAAATAGAACCCTGAATTCTTGGTAAATTTACCCTTTTCTTAGTAAATACACCGAGTTTTTTTCAGTGTATCTAGCTAAAACATTAAAAATTTACATTGAAACATTAAAAGAAATCATCACATTCCTTTATCGTCGACCTCTGGAAGGCCCCGGAGAGTCTGGGAGGACGTGTAACGCCCTCTTCTTGGGCGTCATGTTCAGGTCTGGTAACAAAATAAGAAACAGATTGTTAAAAAAAAAATAGAGAAAAAACAAGCTATTGGAAGTTATGCAAGAGTGTCACTGTCGGGGTTTTTTCTCTAAGTACATATATAATAGGGTGTTCTGAAACACCGATGTAATCTTTCAAACGGAGATATAAATTAATTCCTTCGTTTCCATCATCTTGACAAGGGTCAGGCAATGCTTCCTTTGCAATCTCTTATATAAAGTTATACGATTTACCCCGCGACCCTCTGAACATCGGTCCCCGCCACGCCGTCCCAGCGCGTCCCGCTCCCTTGATGTTCGTTCGGCGGACCCCTCGCGGCCGGGTCTCCGTTCCCCCCGCGGGTTTTCCCGTTCCCACCCCCAGGGGGGTTGCTACGGGCCCCGGGGGTGCTTCCGTTTTTCGCCCGTCCCTCGGCCTGGCGCGCGTCTTTCCGGTCGCGCTTCCACGTGCGGTCGCGTCCCGGCTATCGGCTCCTTGTCCCTCCGGCCGTTTCGTTTTTTTGCGCTTCCGGGGGGCGCGGTGCCCCTCGGACCGTTCCGTCGGCCGATTCCTTGTAACGGTCACTTCGTACCTCCCCGTTCGTCCCCCGGGCTCGTGGTTCCGTCTGCGGACGGGTCCTACGGTGCCGACGTCCGATAAGGGCGGGTATCGTGATCCGGCGATCCGGGGAGGCGCTGGTGCCCTTCGAACGTTTCTGGGAAATTCGTTTCTGCGCCCTCCTCGT
>NW_017547136.1:453239-481944 GCF_001854935.1 Bemisia tabaci
AAAACTCGGATCACATTTAACAATTGGTTCTTTATGGTGGCAATGATGATTTCTTTCCAAAATTTGTGGTAAATATTTCGTACAGATTTCATGATTAGCAATTATATTTACTGCTTTTGCATTATTATTAGTCTCATTATAGGGAGTTGACTTGCATAAAATATCATGTGATTTTTTATTCATTTTTTCAATTTTATTTGATGAAGTACCTAATACTTCCATGGATTTGATTTTTTGAATTTTTGGTTTGTTATTTAAACTTTTATTTCTACCTCTTTTTCGGGATATACTTTTTTTATCAGTACCTAGATCAGATCTAAACATTGATTCTTTATAATGGCATTGATGATTAATTTTCATAAAATTTGGTAAAGATTCAGTAATGATTTCATGATTTTGATTAAAATTATTTTGGGTTTGTGGTGCTGATGAAGAGGAACAACTCGACATTTGAAATTCTTTACATTGTAATTGGCACAAAGATGTCTCACTCTTACATTCATACAATACATCAAAATGACCGTGCCATAAATCGCCTGAAAACCGTAATTTTGAACTATTTAGAGAGTTTCCTAGCTTGTATAATTTTTTGCCATTGAAAAAGATTTCAAATTCATGATTAAAAATTTCAGTTGCTGCCCTCAATTCACAAGTTGAGCCGAAAATACCATTTTTTAACATATTTTGAGAATACTCAGTTGCTGATTCATAGTTATCACCATTAGGTGTAGCAGATTCAATGTGGAAGTCTCCCCAATTTCGGTTAACATAATCAACAATTTGCTGCCTGACTTCAAAATGAAAACATTCATTACCGCAACAGCAAAAAGCAATAGCAGAAAAGAGGCAATTTCCATCTTTAGCAATACTTTTGACATGGTGTTTGATTTGCTTGCCATCAATATGTAAAATCTCACAAGACATTATTTATGTTCAAATTTAAGCAGATTTTAAAAAAGTTTGAAATGCCAGAGCAGGTTCGGCCTGCTAATATGCGGCGTAATGCGATTACGGCCGATATAAATTAATTCCTTCGTTTCCATCATCTTGACAAGGGTCAGGCAATGCTTCCTTTGCAATATTTATATAATTTGAATCGAGGGACTCCTCAACTGTGTCTGAGGGATCATCAGGTGTCACATCGTTTACCATAACTGGAACAGGTGGGGGACGACGATTTCCTGTTACATAGAGCTCATTAGGCGTTCGTCTATGGCTGGTCCTTATTTTGTGCGAATCCCACATCATGATGAAGTAATCTAATGATTGTTGGATTCGGGACAGGAAAATATAATACAGGCAAAACTTATCTAAGGAATGGCAAAAATCATAGTGGCCATCTGACTGAAGCTGGCGAAACATAACACGATATCGTGACGTGATTTTGTTTACTTCTCTCCAGAGTCGCTCAATGCGTATGTTGTGCACTGATTTTCCTGTTATGAATTTTCTTCTGCCAAGTCCAAATTTTGGCGAAACATAACACGATATCGTAACGTGATTTTGTTGACTTCTCTCCAGAGTCGCTCGATGCGTATGTTGTGCACTGATTTTCCTGTTATGAATTTTCCTCTGCCAAGTCCAAATTTTGGCGAAACATAACACGATATCGTAACGTGATTTTGTTTACTTCTCTCCAGAGTCGCTCGATGCGTATGTTGTGCACTGATTTTCCTGTTATGAATTTTCCTCTGCCAAGTCCAAATTTTGGCGAAACATAACACGATATCGTAACGTGATTTTGTTTACTTCTCTCCCGAGTCGCTCAATGCGTATGTTGTGCACTGATTTTCCTGTTATGAATTTTCCTCTGCCAAGTCCAAATTTTGGCGAAACATAACACGATATCGTAACGTGATTTTGTTCACTTCTCTCCAGAGTCGCTCAATGCGTATGTTGTGCACTGATTTTCCTGTTATGAATTTTCTTCTGCCAAGTCCAAATTTTGGCGAAACATAACACGATATCGTAACGTGGTTTTGTTTACTTCTCTCCAGAGTCGCTCAATGCGTATGTTGTGCACTGATTTTCCTGTTATGAATTTTCCTCTGCCAAGTCCAAATTTTGGCGAAACATAACACTTGTTTACTTCTCTCCAGAGTCGCTCAATGCGTATGTTGTGCACTGATTTTCCTGTTATGAATTTTCCTCTGCCAAGTCCAAATTTTGGCGAAACATAACACGATATCGTAACGTTATTTTGTTTACTTCTCTCCCGAGTCGCTCAATTCGTATGTTGTGCACTGATTTTCCTGTTATGAATTTTCCTCTGCCAAGTCCAAATTTTGGCGAAACATAACACGATATCGTAACGTGATTTTGTTCACTTCTCTCCAGAGTCGCTCAATGCGTATGTTGTGCACTGATTTTCCTGTTATGAATTTTCCTCTGCCAAGTCCAAATTTTTGCCGCATAAAGCGAGCTACTTCAATATTTTCATTGCCAAAATCACTTCCGACCGTATGAGGATACCCATAAGTGTTGATGGCAGTCTGGAAGCAGCTTAGGAGAGTCGAAGCTTTTTTGTTACTAGAGCAAGTTAGGTACAGGATTTTGCGGCTGAAACCATCCACAGCCCCATGGATGTAAAAACCATAAGGTTGCAACTTTTCATTGGCGTCAATGTACCTGAATATTTTTGAAACAGATGAGAACTAAAAATACACATTAAAAACTGATATCATGATACGGTTTGAACCAGCAGCACTACTGAGGTTGATACACCTGAACCAAGAGGGGTGGAGCTCGCATGGTGCGCACACCGCAATCGCCCCCCCCCCCCCCCCCCCCNCCTAAGATAGGAACAGGGCCATGCCCCAGAGAATGGGTTACTTACATATCTTTCTTTAGTCCCAGGGGAGAAAAACGTACTACAGTGAGAGTATGGGTTGAGGAGCTGGCTTGAGATACTTCACGCTGTCACATTACACATTATCTTGAGTAGCTGTAGAAATGGTAAGTGAAACACCTTTTGACTCAAGCGTATCAACCCCAGTAGTGTATCTGAGAATATAGATGCACAGGGATTGATCTGTGATGGGCAATTACTGCTGATTTTAGGCATTGATGGTACCAGCACAGCTACAAGTGTAATTTTGTACTGTCTTCAGAATTTATCAGAATTACTGCTCAAAATGGGGAAAAAACTTCATATTAAATTATTATCTGAATCATCAAAAATGATTAAAACCGCAGTTTCTCATGCTTGTTTTTTTTCTTGTTCTTTTTTTGAAGCAAGAGTTTTTTGCTCAAAAATTGTCCAAAAATTAAAATAAATTGATATGAAATAGTGCATCACTTTCATTTGTGAAAATTAATGGCCATGAACTTGAGCAATAAATGTACCTGTCAGATTTGTCAAAATTGACAAGAGTTTTAATAAATCCAACCGCCGATGGAGTTTCTCTGGCAAATTGACCGTGGAGTCAGGGACCTATTTAAACTTTTCTGCCGCAAAAATTTTCCAGTTTAACAGTCAAAAATTCTTGAAAAACACAGCACAACTTTCAGGTTTTGGTTTGTCCTTCGAACCAAACCAATTTTTTCCGATTCCTAGGCGGTTAAGAGGCCCGAAAATCGCCATATTAACTTCAGGAAAATTGGCTGGTCCCCAGGGCGCCGCCATTTTGAATTTTTCAAAATTAAGAATACCCTCGATTCGATTTTTGCAAATATCTCCTCAACGGTTCATCTCACGAAAAAAACAAAAAACCAACAGAAAGAGCATAAAATTTCCTACCGAAATCATTCTCTTTCGTTTTTTCTAACTTAATTTTGTGGTCGCGAAATTAATGTTTTCTTCGAAAATTAGCTTAAAAAAGGCGCATTTTTGCTGATTGTAGGAGAAATTTTGTTTCATACCCCCAGCCATGGTTATCTGAGAAAAAAAACTGTTATGCTCATTGAAAAGAACGTAAAATTTACTTCTAGAAAACAAACGTCAATAGTTCCTAAACTTGATTTAATTCTTTGAAACAGCGGTTTATTAGCTCCGCCCTTAAATTGTGATTTTGTCGACCATTTCCTTAAAAATCAAGAAAAAGAGAAGAAAAAAACCTAAAAACGTGGCCCAAACTGTGTAACAAGGTGGCAGAATAGTGCTGGGTCCACACTATTTTGAAAAAAAAACCAAAAAGTTCAAAAATTTTCAATCAGAGTAAAAAATTGTGAGCTCCAATGAGTATCAGTACAAAACTGAGGGGGTAGTGTTCAGCTCAGGCAGCTTGCATGGGAATATTAAGGTGAGGTCACGTCGACAGATCTATAATTTTGAGTCTTTATATACCTCGTCAGTAGATCACACTGGTCATGTGAACCCAACTGAAAATCTCGCAAAATCCAAGACGGCATCAAAGCTCAAGTTCGTAGTACAAGTTTTGTACTGCAAGACGGCAAGTTTCGTACTGGTACTCATCAGACCTCAAAATTTTTGACTACCTATGATTGAAAATTTTTGAACTTTTTGGCTTTTGATCTCGCTGACGAGTGTAATCTACTGACGAGGTCTATATAACAAGACACAAAATTAGAGATGTCTCGCCGTGACCTCTACTTAATATTCTAACGCTAATTGGTACATGTGGTGTTTGGGTGTCGCAGAGCGCCAGAGTGCGTTGTGAGAGCAACTTTGTGAGTACTTTTCAAAATTTCTACCGAGGATCATTATGAAAGAACGTGAGTACATAAGGTCAGCCGCAGGACTTTTTTAGTTTTAAGATGTCTCGGAGTAACCTGAAGTCTCGGTCTATGAACCAAATCATTTCGGCGTGTCTAACCGCACGGACTAACCCAAAAAGGCTTTTCTTTCATTGATCGGTGGTACCGTCGATCACCAAAATGCGTTCTTAAACTGATCGGTCGGCTCTGACGTCACGACCATTGGTTGATCGGCCGATGGATTCGGTACCACCGATCACTGATCGGAGATAGCGGTCATTTCGCCGGTACATGTTCCATCAGTCGATCAGCGAACCTACAAATCTCGTCTCCTAACTCCTGAGGGCTTTGCTTCGAGGATCTTTTTTGTAGGTTAGGATTTTTTCTTTGCTTACAATTGTATCCATCGGGAAGAGGACGAGCGTTCTTAAACTACCGACTGAACGGCCATCGATGGTCAAGATGGCGGCCGATGGATTTCCACCGGTACCTTCGCCGATCGGTAAAAGAAAAGCACTGAATTACCCAACCAAACACACGTGTATTCTTTACCTTGCGGTTAGTAAAAAACCAAGAAAAGGTGGTGAATATTGGTTTAGGAATTTTGAAGCCACCCCGGAGGAGATATACCGGATAAGGAAGGCGCGGAGAAGGGCGTCCCCTGAACGTCGCGGCGCACTGTGGATCGAGTCAATTAGACAGGTCGGACATGAAATTTTCGACTAAAACTGCAAATTTTAATGTTCATTTCGTCACATTTTAAACTTTAAGTAGTGTTTCTTGAAGAAATTTTCACGAGAAAATCAATGGTCTCACTTTCAGAAAGTCAAAAATTTGTATAAACGGAGTTACAAGCGTTTAAAGTTTCCAAATCTTGTCCGACCTCTCCTATTGACTCGATCCACTGTGCGTCGGGGCGTCGGAAACGAAAGCAATTAAAAGTTGAATTGGGCAGTGGCGCGGTGGCGGCGTATCAAACGCGTACTCCCTACTCCCTCGATTACCAGTACCACGCCGCGAGTGAGAGTGCGGAGGGGGGGGGGAGGAGGAGGGCGATTACGTCAGCTACAGGTCGGCGCCCGGGGTCACCAAGATACGCTCGCCAGGGCATCCACCTTAAACTCAAGACCCGAACCCCCACCCTCAAGAACAAAAATGTTGCTGAAAGTGGACCTTCGGTACTTTCAAGAACGTTTTGTCAGTTATTTTGTTACGAGTGTTGTTGGTTTTATATTGAAAACTGCGACCCATTACGGTGGCTCCATTTTGACGACATATTTTCAATTCAATTCAATTTTAGTCCTTTCAAATGCACATAATTTCATTACCGAGTAGGTTCCGTCCCCCACCAAGAGCACAGCTCGGTGGGTGTCAAGACAACTAATCATAGCTCAACTACAGAATATAATCTATAATCTTTTTTTAAGTGATTCGATTTAGCGATTGATCGCAATCGTATAAACAAACAACTAAATATATATAAATATACAAAAAATATAAATGAAAGAAAAATATAAGTATACGAAGAAAATAAAAAAAAATTAAAACTAAAGAATAGAAAAAGTAATGTCAAAGCATAAATATAGTAATTAACGAATTTTGAACAAAATAGTATGGTTTAAAGAAATTTATGGCACACTGCATACTTTAAATCTACATTATACAGATGCAGAATGATGCTGTACAGTACTTATGTTTCTATTTATTACTAAATTGTTCCCTACTTTCCACGAAACCCAGTGCCCTCATTTATGTACACCCCTAAATTTTATCAGTTCCGTTTGGAGAGCTGCAACCTGCAAAAAGGTACTATTGGTTTAGCT
Organism: Bemisia tabaci; assembly: GCF_001854935.1. Taxonomy (NCBI): domain Eukaryota; kingdom Metazoa; phylum Arthropoda; class Insecta; order Hemiptera; family Aleyrodidae; genus Bemisia; species Bemisia tabaci. Next base: position 459,719 of record NW_017547136.1, read on the forward strand.
CCTCCTCTATTTCCCAACTGGTAATAAACTTATTCGTACGTGAAATAACTTTTGAAAGTTGTAGGTCCTTCTGGTACAATACGTGGATTGTAGGTACATCAAGAAGGGCACTAAGTTCCGCAGACGGATACCCTTTTGGTAGTTTCAGTATAACTTTGATGGCCTTCCTTTGCAATCTCTCTAGAGGTGCCAACACTGAGCCAGAAGCTGCACGAAAGACAGCTATGCCATAGCTTAGGATAGACTGGATGGACTAGGATAGACTGGATGCGTATACTGTATAAGTCTCCGCGAATTGATTCCTATAGATATCTTCTCAGCTGGGTTAGGGTAAAAACAACTTTCCTCAGTCGACCATTTAGATAACTGGCATGCGATACCCTGACAGGCCACGTGCCCGTACAAAATTGTTTCCGGACCCTGAAAACGAACTTGCACAAGCAAGCGAAGATGAGAATCAAAGTCCAAGTACTTCAGATGGTCAACACATTCAGGCGTTTGTGACTTTTAATTTTGGATCTGAGCCGCGCCAGCTTAGGTCACTGTCAAGTATGACACCCAAGTATTTAGTGTAATTTACTGGGCACTGAATTATACGGAGAACAGAGCTCACGAGGAAATTTAGATACGCCCTTTTGTCAGAGGGACGACGAATTGAGAGTATATTCCCCGCATTTCTCTCGTTTCAGTTACTTTCCGGCTAATTTTGTTTACATGCGCGTCAAGAAATCTTAAGAAATGCTTGACATTAGGATTGAACTGAATATTGAACAAGTAATAACTCTTAAAAATTATGTCGAAGGCATCAAAAAAATAGACTCGACGGGAGAGAGGATATTTTTGTCAATGACTATGATAAACTTGCTTTTTTTTCGCTTACTGATCTCTTTATCTCATTTTCACACATGATATCAGTTTACGAAAGAGCTTCTTTTGAAAGGGTATTGGTCACACATATCTGCTACAGGTGAAGACTAAATCATTGCGATAGATCTTTTCGACTTTTTAACTCCTGCTTCCGTGTTTGCCGATTCGTAATTTGGAGATTTAGACTTGCCAAGTTCTTGATTAATTGCTTGATCAACTGCATCATTTCTCCAACTTTGTTCTTATTGGATGCACCTCATGAATATGCTTACGTAATGGGTGTTTATCGGGACAATTGCACGTGCGAAGGTGCTTACATGGTTTCGAGCATTCTCGATGAGCATCATGTTCTACAACACAGTATCCAGCAATCGGACACACTTCATGAAATTTAGTGACAGCGTATTGCAGATCCCTTTTGGAGGCAATAACCTTCCATTCTGATTCGGATTTGGGTTATTGCACCACATGATCATCTAAAAAAATTTTAACCCCTCAGGTGCCTGTAATGAGTTTCAGTCTTATTTTTGAAGCCTCTTAGTGGCTCCTCCTTTATCCGCTTTCGAAGAAGGTCCTTATGCTTCCGAAACTAAAAATATTCAAGCGTCTTCAGTAATTAAATCCATTCTCGCATTAACTTTCCTTTTAATGTACACAGCGCTTTTTAGGACGTTATGGAACGGCTCCCAGAACATGTCTGCATGTGGCTTACTCCTATAACAGTGTGAACAAAATTTTGTCTTACTATTATGGTATGTCACAAAAAATTGATGGAGAATTTGCTCCTCGGATCCCGCACTGTAAATTTTAATGAAGTTTTCAAGCATGCTTTCGAAATTGTTTGAGGTATTTCGTAGATAAGGTTATCTGTGTGCCTTAATACTTTGATACAGGAGAGAATCTTTGACGCGACAATATTCAATTGATTTAAAAAAGTTCGCCTCACATGCCACGAGCACGAATATTGATCTACATCTGGAAAGACAGTGTTGATGGCACTCTCTACGGTCTGGTCGTCATCTTTCATTCAATGTGCATCATAAGTTTCGGGTTCTTCTTCTTAAGGTTTTGGAACATCATCTCTATAGTTGGGACATCCATCTTGTTACTAAAAAATGGGCGACGGGATATCCTACCCCATATTCATCAAGAACGATGATGTTTAACAATTGGAAATCGAAGTGGTTTGTTTTAATGGGTTGCATCTATACATAAATCACCCTTGTAGCTCCAGCCCGCAGCTCATCCCTCATTCTTTGATTCTGGTAGCCAAGAATAAACAGGGAATCGCCATCAGGCATATTGTCAATATCAGTCGGCCCCATGCGGCGGCCTTATCATTTTGAGGCTTAAGAGTTAAAACCTCATCGTTTTCTTAACAAGCATATCGACAAATTTTGCATCATCTTTGTGAAGTTGGGATGCTTTTTTTAGCTAGTACCGTATGAGATAAGATATATTGATTTCAAAAGGTAAGGCCTAAAAGAAAAAACAACATTATTCTGCCGGTACATTGACATACCCACTCATTCTGTTGGGTCGGACGTAAAAATAAATAAAGATGATACAAATAAACACAAACATAATGAAATAAATACAGTGACATAAATAAACTAGAGTAAGACATAAATAACTTAAACATTAAATAAATAACATAAGATATTTTAATAGAACAAAAAAAATTAAAAAGAAAAAGATGTTTTTTATTTTCAGTGTAATTAATTGTTCTAATGTGGGATATTGGTGGGAAATGTTTCTTTTAAAAATTTCACGCGAAATTCAAATCACACAACGGGGAGTCTTAAAATCAATTCTGTTAAAAATATGCATATAATTATAATTAACATCAATTGTATGTCATAAATACCAATAAAGTATTCGTGTAATTTAAATTCCATTTGATCTGTGTTAAGAAGACTTGCTAATATCTCGTTCAGGAGATGATTTCCGAACCTCTCATCTTTGTGTTAATCGTTTTAAAACAAAACAAGTGACCTTTTTCTTTATTGTAGTCCTTGTTCAGTGGCCCATTATTTAAACTAGGTGAGGAAATTTTGCAGGAAACGGAAACGTAACATTAATGTAACGTTAATATAACATTAATATCGAATAATATGACATCAAATGTGATGATTTATCAAAAAATCATAACCAAAATTAAAAGGTGCCACTATTCAGGATGCCATTCTTAGATGCCACTTATTGACTTCATGTGTAAGAAGTATATACCATAACGCTACCTCTCTTTCACCCATTATTTCCTCCTTTTATAACCACAAAACCTAATGCGTTTTTGTCCTATCTTCAAAAACTGGAATAACCACAGAGAAAGGAGTTTAAATAATTTCTCCGTCGGTGAAATTACTATAATTATCATCATCATCCTGAACATTTTTATTTGAAATTGGTGAAGCAGTACGATTTTAACGTCATCCGTTATAAAATCACCCAACAAAGTATTAGGTACTTGGAACAAGCGAATTCCACGCCACTCTGCTCATTGCTCTGATTGCATTATCGCATTATTATTATTATTATCGTTTGTCTGATGCTTTAAACGATGCTGACCAGGTTTTCATGCGATAAAATTGTTCTCGGAAAATCAAATACAGGAAAATCTCCGATGGAGTTCGGAGTCTTTGCTTTGAATGCTAGAGGCTCTATGATACTTGTAAATCAAGTGCAGTCTAATGTCACGGTGAAAGTAAAGAGAAACGCTGAGCTTCTCGAGGTAAACGCTGCATGTTGATTCAAAAATCATGAATATGGATTCTCCATGTACAAATATGTTCAGTCAAGTTCCAACCCAAGTCGCATTAATTAAAAGCCTTTTAAGTCCTTTGAAATGCTTCTGCTGGAAATTTTTTATCGTTGAAATTACCTCAGCAGTCATTTGCATCCATCATCATAAGCGAATACGTTTGCAGGTGTTTCCGCTGCAGTATCGTACCGTGCCCATGTGTATTTACGACTATCGCGCAAACAGGGATGCCGCCACGACCAAAATACGCAGGGATTTCAAGACTAAAGTACCGCACTGAAAAAGAGCACTATTTGAATATTCCAATGTTGCCAATTTTTCACTCTTAGAATACTTATTTTAGAGGAAAATCAGTGGATTCTTCCCCTCGAAAATGCCCGCACACCCCGGATTACAGACTATTCACAAGACTAATTCTTTATTGCATGCAACTTTTGTATCGCTTCATTTGAGAGTGCTCAAAGAGCTGATTTCACAACATTTTTTATATCACTTTGTTTTGTCGTGGGAAATATTGTAGAAATACATTTAAAAGTGAGAAAATTCACCGTCTACAGTGCACTGGAAAAAAAAACGCATTGGATCTAGAGTCCAGATTCTTAAAAACATCGAAAAGAGAAAATACTTTTGATTCAATCAGATTTAAGCTTAAATAAAAAATACCAAGCCTCTTAATTTGAGCGGATTTCCTTTTGATTTAAGCTGAAATCTGATTAAATCAAGAGTACTCTTCCTTGTGAATGTTTTCAAGAGTCTGGACCCTAGATCCAATGTGGTTTTTTTCCTGCAGTGTGACGTCATCTGGCGGCATTTCATATTTGATCACATGAAATTTACCAGATCATTTGATTTTTGATCATTTTCTCACATCTCCTCTAATAGTCGTTCAATTTGGGCCTTGTTAATCAGAAAGAAAACAAGCGTCAGTTATCGCCAGATTTAATTGGGCAACTTGATTCTTCACATGAAAACGGTTGTGCGGGTTTTTGTGTAAATTCAGTCAAGTTGTGAACATAATTCTCAGTGGCGAGGCTTGATAATCTCCCATCGATATTTTCCTATTTCAAGCTATGGTCAAGAATCGATTGTTCTGGTGTTCGCTAAGGATACCCTGATAATCGATCCTTCTCCATAGAGTTGAATGACGGATTAATCGATTCATCGCGAAGCAAATATAAGTCTGTGATAATTCTCTCCTGCGACCGCGGCAACGTAGTCACGAATTATTTGCCAGGCCGTGTTTGATCAACGGTAGTGAATCTCTGCGTCGCGACTCGCGAGTGAGCTGTTGGAACTTTTTTTTTCCTCGGCCCGCCATATTTATTCGCAGTTGTTCCACGAGTGGAACGAAAGTCAATAGCAGGGTTGCCGCGCTTCCCCGCCATCACGTCCCGGCTCCGTCGCCCAAGAATGGATACTCCGTAGATTTGGCACCGCGGCTCGATAATTCACTTTGTACTGAAAAATCGTGTTTTAAATTCCGCGCACGTAATAGCCGCGGAGTTGCGATTTCATTCCGAATTTTCCGAGTTCTCTGACAGGATGAAGAAAATCAAACCTGCATTTATGGCCAGTGCACCTGTACTGCCTTGCTAAGGAAAAACACCGTATGAACATCCGAGAGTTGCCAAATTTCCTTCGATAAAATGTTTATTGAAGAAAGCTATGTATATTTTTCCTTGGAATTTTTAGGAAATTTAGGTGCAATGGAGATTTTGCATGTGTGAGGAATTTGCGATTTGACGATTGATTCTTTTGTAAAACGTCGCAAGAAATACGATGGTGCCACTGGTTTTCTCTGAAATCAACTCCCAAGCTCTAAAAAAGCTCCCAAGTTGAGGCCAAAGTGGAGGGCGTATTCCACGCTATCCTGAGAGTCCACGTCTATATCAAGACAAACTCTCCATGCAAAGATATGGAGCAAATACATTGACAGGGCTGTCAGCTTATTTGGGGACTCCAGAACTGAAAACACGGCAGCCCTGTCAATGTATTTGCTCCCTATTTTTGCATGGAGAGTTCGTCTTGATGTAGAGGTGGACTCTCGAGATAGCGTGGGATATTCCCGCCATTTTGGCCTCAACTTGAGAGCATTTTTTTAGCTTGGAAGTTGATTTCAGAAAAAACTAGTGGCACCATCGTGTTTCTCGCAAACTTTTACGTAAGAAGCAATAGTCAAATCGCAAATTCCTCACATGCAACCTTCGATTGCGAACAAAATTATCTGAAAAATTGGAGGAAAAACGCTCTTAAATTCCCCGAAAATTCGTGATTTATTAAAGGAAATTTGGCAACGCCTGAAGGCTGATACGGCGTTTTTCCTTGGCTTGGCAGTGTTTAAAGAGATACTGGGTCTCGTGAAGACTCCCCGGAAAAATAACCATGGGGTGAGGTGGGCAAAGGAGGGTTGTTGCCAACCTTTAAAGTGAGGATTTGAAGGGAAGGATTCCTCGCGGATTTATCTTTTAGCGGTGTCGTGGAAAAGTGTTTTGGAAGCGTTTTATCTCTTTTGCGTTTCTCAATGCATTGATTAATTTCACTAAGCCGAAGCGAAGGGACAAACTTGAGGTTTGCTGTATACTAAAAAAGGGAATAAGAGTTGATTGGTTTATTGTATCATGCGTGTAGCCATGGAAAATTCTAAGCCGTAAAGAGTTTTAATTTATTGAAACTACGAGGCGGCTCAACGAGCCTATCATCTATTTCAGTGCCGTGGCGTGAATTGCGTTGTATCGATTGTTACTCCATTTAAACCTATGGTAAAGAATCGATTATTAAGGGGTTCGCTGCGAACACCCTATGTTCATCGATCCTTTCCCATAGGTTTAAATGGCAGATCAATCGATAGATCGCAAAGCACGCCACGCCACGCCACTGATCTATAGCACCTGCTGTTACAATCCTTGCCATGTAGAGATTCTATGAAAAAAAATGTTTTTCAAAATTTAGTGGGCAAAATAGAGGTTCTATGAGAAAAAATGTTTTTCAAAATGTAGTGGGCAGAATCGGTTTCATAACTGAACATACACGCCAAACTGTGTGATTTGTGTAAAATCACGACGATGTACGCTAGCAAAACCTCAATTTCTGCACTTTTCTGCAAGCAACTTATTGCTTTTCATTCTTATCGGAAATGGTTGAGCTAATCAGAAGAGGACTCTCCAGGAGCAACACTCTACCCATCGAGGTACTCAATCGATTACCAAACCCGTGCAAATGAGTATCTTCACTGCAACGTTTAAATCCTCAAGAATGTTGTATTTTTTCGTGAAACTAGACCACCCAACATATCTCTTCAAATTTTGCCGTGCATATCTTTCGGTGAACTAAAAAAATCACAGACAATGTAAAGAATTTCTGTTAGTTCTCCCGAAAAAAAAACAAAGAGGTAAAACATGAGCATGAAGAGCGATTTACAACGTAGCCACCAGGGGTACCCATTTTCCGAGCACGGCACGGTTCCCTTTCGTCGTTTCGAAGACAATAGAACACCATTGATTCGAATTAAAATATTAAAAATATCAGGAAACCCCACAAACAAACTTTGTTAAAATTTAAAAATGCTGAAAACATTCACGGGCACGTCAGAATCTTTTAAATTGGACCCTTTTCGTCCGTGCAGGAAAGACATCATCAGTGACTGATCTCCAGTGGACGCCCTAACCGCTCTCTTTCCTCACTCCCTCCGTCCTCATATCCTCCACGGTTTGGCGGGATATCCGTCAGCCAAAAATAAAAAAGAAAGAAATCGTAAATAAAAAAAAGAAAAATAACAAAAAGTAATACTCACGAGAAAAAACCGCCTTTATTCTTGAACTACCGAAACTTGTAGATGCTCGAGAGAAAACAAAAACTTGTAGATGCTCGAGAGAAGACGAAAGCTTTAAGATGCTCGAGAGAAAACACGCTGTATCACGAAAAGAAAATTCACTGTCGATCGAACAGGCCTGTTACGAACTTTCGTTACAGCAAAAATTGGAGTTGTCTCTATCAGGAATTGTCTCACAAATCACGGTGAGTGCATTAGCAAAGATTGAAATGCACTTCGAACTTCACAATCTGCGCAAGAAATTTGTGTTTTTTTGAGCTTCTCGCTTCAAAAACGATACCACGGCAAAAGTGAACATTCGTAAGTGGTGTCGTTCTATCCAACCTCTGTGCCTTAGAAGGATATTACACAGTATTCAACATGGCCGACACCAATCCGCCAAAACATACCTATGTGCCTGGACAAAATTCTAATCATTTCTTAACAAGCCAGCGTGTTTACATTCACGATTTCTTTGTATTGATGAAGATCCGCTTTGGTTCACCTTGTGCTCCCGATTGCGAAAAATTCAAAAAAATCCGTGATGATGGTTGTCATGCATGCCTGGTTGAACTGGCATGGACTGGCCTTTGTAATTTTGAGCACAATTAAAAAAGGTTGACTGCCCTCTGTGAATTAGTCAGTCACTAGTCCCATGGATATGGATTCTGGGATATTAGTAATTCATTCTAAGCGAATGCAATACATGAAAGATCCTCACCACTTTAGTAGGCGAATGCTTGGGTTTCTTTGGAGATATTTCAGAGCAAGAAACACTACTTCTGTTTTTTTTTTGGGGGGGGGGGGGTATTGTGTGCAAAGTTTGAACGGGAGAGATTTTTATATTGGGCGCTTTACGCAAAGTTTTTACTGGTTAGATATCGTTTAAATTCTGAAACAAAGAAGAAACAAGGTAATGTTTAAACAGTCTGGTTCAAAAGACAACTACTTTTAAGAGTTCTTGTAGAAATGGGCCTATCGCAAACCTCAGTGACAGGTTTAAGAATAGTTGAATTCTATATTAAATCTCTTGAAAATTGAAATGAGCGTATTGGCAAAGTCTTTTTCCCCACAATTTGTGCAAGGGGTTTGTGTATTTATCAGCTGCCAGCTTCAAGAAGTATGCTGTGCCAAAGATGCAGTTTCAAACAGAAGTACCAACTTCCCTTTAATTTCAAGATGGACGCCGTTATACCAAGCATTTTTCCCAATGAAAAGAAAGAACGAACGAACCAATTATCTCTCAAAAGGTATTTTGATTTGATTGAAAATTTATCGGAAATTATTATACTTTAACGTCGCAAAACATCTTCTCATAAAGCGTAATTTTATTAAAACTCTGTTCAGTATCTGACGATCTCACCGATTTTTTGATACACACAAAAATCAGCATAATTTTTAAGGCATGTCAGGATTCGTCCGATACGATACAAGCCTCCTTAAATTGGACGTATTTATGCTAAAAGGAACTATGTTACATGCAAATCATATGTACATAGTCCCTTTTAGCATAAATACGTCCAATTAATATCAGCGTAAAAAACCGTGTACACCGTACCGCGCATGCATGCAAATACTTGCGGTTCGCCCATCTGACTAATTGAGTTGGTGTAATCTGTTGCATGGGTGTGCACTATGCATCAGCACAAAATTAGCTTAACAAATTCAGGCATGCGATACTGTAATTAATTTGATTACTTTTTTTAATCCGCAACGGTAGGGGAGGTAGGGCAATGCGAGTTGCGGTCAGCCCTGACTCAATTTACGGACACCAGTAAGTGAAAGTCATCCGAGAAATTTTTATAATATCGCCATTGCCTACTCTCGAAAATGCTGTCCTAGGATAATCCTAATCTCGACTCTCCAGGCGTAAATATGGCAGCAATTTCAACTTTCGCCGGTTATCAAATCCCATAGGTGATATTTATCGTCTTGATCATGGGGTGGAGAGTAGCAAACTGCCGCGTTCAAATTTTCTGTCGAGTTTCGTGTTGTATTTTGGTAAAAGAACCAAGAAAATATGGTGATTGCTGCAGTAATTGTCTTCTTTTTAAGAAGAAAGGGCAATCATTCTGTTTGTTTACCAGGATTAAAAAAAAAAATGTGGCCGAGAAAGTAGAAAACATCCAAATTACAGCCCCAAGAAAGATTAGGATTTATTTGGAAATAACATCACACCCGGAAACACTGACATAAGTAGCTATGTGTATCTGACGTCGGCGTCGTTTACATTTTAATGTACCTCACGGAATGAATTCTATGTGATTTTGGTTTTACGGAAAACCAATAAATCGTGTTGATTTTACGTATGAATCGTTGCTTGCATATAAAATGGTCCTCGACAAATATCAGACCATCAAAGCAATTGGATTGCATTTTGCAAAAAGAAACCACTAGCATTGCAATGTTGCTAAGATTGTGCAACTTCTTTGCCTTGGAGGAAAAACCCGATTATCCATTAATAGTTTCTATTCTACTCGCTAAAAACCGTAAATTTAAGACAAAAATTACCATCTAAATTTCATAGTTTTTCACGATTCCCGCAATTTTATTGCAAAAGATGAAGTTGCACAATCTTAGCAACATTGCAATGCTAGTGATTCCTTTTTGCGAAATGCAATCCAATTAATGCTACGCGAAATGAGTTGTACCTCATGTATACCTAGTCAATTATTGTGACTCCATGAGTCCTTCGAAGGAAGTGTCTCCATATGCCCATGCCATAGGTTATAGAGCTTTAATACACAAGCATTTACGCAAATGAATACCTTAAACAACGAGTATGACGCGGTGAACATTTGTGCAAACACCACCTCCCGTCATCCCCGGATATTTACATAACACCGTTCAATTATACAGGGTGTTTCCATGGTAGCAGACAAAAATAATTTCCCGGGTTCATCATCGCAGATTAATAATTGATCATTCCAATTCCACAGCCCCGGCTTAAATGCTTATTATGTAAATCCCCTTTCACGTATCGTATCAGCAAACCTAGGAGAGGGATGAAGGGGTTGACTTTAATTCCGCGATCCGCGAAAAATATTCGACACCAATCGATACCTCGATCGCTCATTATTTCCGCCCAAACGGAGCAAGAAGCTGTAAATTATTTATATACACTTCCTTTTGGGACCGCGGACGTTTTGGAACTCACCTGTGTAAACCAAGGAAAGAACTCTGACATGATACTATTTAGCCGAAGGAAAATGTTTTCGAATTTATATATATTTTTATAACCTTTGAATCATTTTCAATTCATTCATTTCGATCGATTCCGATGGCGGTTTGGAGTCGCAGAGCGCTCTAGTGCGCTGAGGTAGCGGCTTGATATGTATGTATGTATGACTCATTTTCAAAAATTCAGTCGGGCCTTCCTGATCAGGAACCACACAGCCGTGTCGAGGGAAAAGGTCGTATGAACATTCGAGAGTCGCCAAATGTCCCCGGATAAAACATGTATTTTTGAGGAAAGTTATGCTCATTTTTCCTTTAAATTTTCCGCTATTTTAGATTAAATTGCGAACAAAATTTCCCAAAAAATTTAAAGAAAAATTGTGACAATTTTCCAAGTGAATTCGTTTTGTATCGAAGGAAATTTGGTATCACGTGAAGGCTCTTTTGGCGTTCTTCCTTAGCACGGCAGTACAGTTGGCAAAAGTGTTGATACATGTGCAATGGCTCTGACGATAAGCTGAACTCCACATCACAAGCCAAAACGGAATTGATTTAGATTGATTTCAACAGGTATGTGTCATGATCGATTAAGACATGAGTCAACTTTTTAAAATCATCAAAAAGGGCGTTGCAACTGCAATTTTCCTCCGTTTCGGCCCAGAACCGGCTGTACTTGATTTTACCTCTGCGTCGAAAAAACACCCCTTGTTAAAATGATCAATTGTCTCACGTCAAATGTCAGCGATACTTTTTCATATTGCTGTTACAATTTATATCAGCAGGAATTTTAAGGCCTTGACCTTACCTTTTGCCAACGTTAATATCAAATAAGTTGTGAGCTTGCGCAGGTGTGGCCTTCAATTTCGTAGACGGTATTTGTTTTTCAGCTGTTTCAGTAGTTTTTTCAGGTATTTGTGATTTTTCAGCTGATCTAAATTTTTAACGCCCGTAGTTTTCAACACAAATAATAAACCCACATTCTAATACCTCATAAGCTGAAGTGATTCTGAAAGTGGTCCCAAAGAGGTTAAAGTGTCCATCTGAAAAACACGCACTTAACAGTTGCCTTTAATTTTCGCTGTTTTGCAGTTTGTGTCGCTCCCAGGCAATTTAAGCCCAGCGAACCACTATACTTTAAATAGTTTACTGCCGAAAGTGCGACGCTGCTTTCCAACCCTATGAAGAATTTTTGATTCACGCATATTGTCTACGGCTGAACATCTTACTCAGAGGTAACCCCATCCTACAAAAACTTAAAGCAAAATGATAAATAAATACTAATGTCAAAGCGACAAGGGGCAGTGGATCTGGGATCCTTGCTCGCAATCAATGTCGAAATACCGATCGAGGCTAGTATTCGTGTCAAAATTCAAAGGTCGTTACCTGAGGAAGACGAGGATTAAGTACCCCCCGCACATTTTAAAGTTAACCTCCTTTGGGGTCAATTTTAATCAATGTCAGGTATTTTTCGAGGATTATTTGTGCATCCTGAAGTTGACCTTTGAATCAATTTTGGTAACTTACAATCCATCTCAAGTGATATTTTGAGATGTTTAAGCCCTTCCCCCTTCTCATAGGCAAATCTTGCTTTCTCGCGACCAGTGTTTTTCGCATATTCCTAATATTCGGCTGAGATGAATATTCGGCTTTCTCTTCGAAACCGCTTCATCTTAAAGCTTTTTTCCTTTTTCTTGAGCGGACAAATACCACATCCTGAGGACGGTTAAACCAAATCGTCCTGCGGCCTGATTTTTGACATTGATGGCGAACAAAGCGCCGGCCAAGAAGAAAAAGGGGAACTGGAGCATTGCAAAGGGGACTGCAACTGGAGCAAGGGGAACATTGGTTGTAACGGGTGACTATCGTAATGAGCCGCTAGACGAGGTCTAGCAACCAAAAAAATCCACGATTATTCTCTTCAAAATCTTCCATAGAAAGATTCACGTAATGTAGGAAGTTCGGTAATCAACTCGCATGAGTGAGACATTGACAAATATTTTTGACACGGATCAACTGGAAGTTACATCATGCGAAAATGACGTCATTTGCATGTTTCCAATTGACCAATGTTAATGCTAACGACAGAAGAGTTGTCTTGTTTAAGAGTTGATTTTCGGAGATCCTGATGTGCGATTCGAATCTCGCGTGAAATTTTGAGGGGACGACATTATTCGTATTAAGATTCAATTAAAACCTTGTCTAGAGACCGATCATTTTTCCAGCGGGCTGATAATTCAAATTGGTAGACAAAGAAAACAAACGTAAAATGGAGCGATCCTACTGATAGAAGCGAGTGGTTGCAATGACTAAAGATAGTTAGTCTTTGATTATAACTAACAGTAACCCACGAGAGACCCTTTCATTAAATCCATCATTTTCATTCCGCCTTTAGTCTACGGCCTTGTCTCCACGAGCCGTTTCACGAGATTTGTCCCAGGGAAAAATCCCACTTACGAAGTTGGGAAAAATATTGAGTTAATCAATATTTTTCCCAGTACCAAGTATGGTACTTGTACCCCTAGGACCCACTGAGAGAAGAAGAAGAAGTGAAAACGAACTGTGCGATATTTCATTCATTACCACATTGTTAATGTTTGTTTAGTTAAAATAATGTGTCTGATTGTCAATTGAGTGCATTTATTACTATAATCCCGGTTAAATACTCGACTTTAACTACTTTATCTTCCCGCGCAAACTAGTCGCAGGACTGTATGAGCCCCGTCCCGTGGAGACGGTAACTGGGAAAAATCCCAGAAGTTTCATTCCTGCGATTTGAACTTGGGACAAATCCCATGAAAACGTCCCGTGGAGACAAGGCCTTACTAAAGTCAGCAAAAGTTCGGAAATAAAGCGTGTGCGTTTTGCTCATATTGCAGCTCGCGTGAACTTGCCGCCCAGGTCCCGCGGCGATGGGCCGTCCTTTGGTGCTGTTCCTGCTCTGCGCGGGGTTGCTAACCGTGGTTTCAGCGGCGGCGTCGGGTGGTGGTACCTGGTGGGCGACAATGTATCCGGATGCGCAGATGCAGGGTACCGCAGCCCCGCTGCAAGGGAAGAACGACCCCAAGGACTGCCAGAAGGTGCCCAAGGGGGTCACCCCGTCTTCCATCCAGATGGACGTGGGGCCCGAAGGGGAGTGCTTCCAGAGTCTCAACATGTACTCGGACGAGAACTGTAAGACCAAGCTGGTCTCCTTCAAGTGCTCTCAGCAAACGCTCGACAAAAAATTCGACAATAAAATACGCTCGGCGGCCTTTGCAGGAACGTGCTCTAGGAAAGAGACGCCTTGCGGGGGGAGGAAATAGGTACGCCGAGAAAAAACTATGGTTGTTATAATCAGTGGTGTTCAATATGCACTCTTAAATACTAGTGGTCATCATCAATAATAGTGATATTTCTACTGGAGCAATCGTAATTTTACAAAATATCCCTATTATTGGTTATAGCAACTACTAATTAAGTTTATAAAAGCATATATGGTGACCTTTATATTGAACACCACTCATATGGTAATTATAACTATAATTTTTTCTCAGTGTAGTTTCGCAATAGCAGAAATCGTCATATTCCGGCCGAAGTATCACAAGCGCCATTTTACGTTTATAAATTACCGCCATTTTATTTTTTGTAGGGAAATTTGTTCAACGAAGCTGTCCGATTTCACTGAATTTTCTTCGTGCTGCCGATAAAATTCTCAGGAATTTTCAAACAGATCGATTTAGCGAACAATTTCTCTGTACAAAAATGGAATTTTTCCTCGGAATTCGTGCGTCGGAAATTTTGAAACGTCGCGTGGCGCTTGTGATGCTTTGGCCGGAAGGTGATGAAATGCGATGTTTAAGCTAACGAAGCAAGTTCCGCAACGACCAAGTTCAGCGGTGAATGAATCAATGTTCATCCGATTTTTGGGTGTGCATGTCTGGAGCTTTCGAATTTCTTCCATTTAATTTCAGAATGATATCTACACACACCGAAGTTACGATCGGGAAGCGTAACTTTTCGAAAATTCTCATTTCGAGATCTTGTCAAACGTTGAGGATAAGGTATAGGCTCGTTGTTTCAGCATTTTCAAAATGATTACAATGTGTAATTTTGAACCGAGAAGGTGTGTGCTAGTCTTATATTGATACCGGATGAAAGATACTCGCAAGCTTCGTAAATACCCGGCCTAAAATTGGATTAAAGTTGCTTGATCTTCTGCTGGGAGCTTTTGTCAACTGTGAGCCTCTTCCGTTGACTTTAACGGCGCATTTCTGAGAACCGACTTAGTGGCCACGTCGCGTCATTCGCACCGAGTTTGATCAATAAAACCGAATCACGTTAAGGCAAATTCTTCGTTTTAGCAAACTATCTTTGGCTATTTTTTAAGTAAAATCCAACTCTTGTTGTTTACCTAAAACAGCCTCTAAAATATGACCACTTTTCTATGAGTTATTCGACATTTTACTCGAACATTTTACGTGTTGAAAAACTACAGTTGAAGTTTTAAGAGTACTCTAACACTTTTTTACTCAAAGGGCCTCCGAAAATGAAGACTTTCCTAGAGACGAACCCTTTCATAACAACGTGGTGTTCCATGGTTTTCCATACAGTCTAAAATTAGTGATTTGTCCTTTTTTATTCACTTTTTTTTTTTTTTTTTTTTTGAGCTTAGGAGTTGATTTTAGACAACACTGTGGTGCAATATTAGTTGTTTTTTCGAAAACATAGGAAATATCGGCTGAATTATAATTTAGAGAAAAATCTGATCCTCATCTCTGTGACAACTTCGAAGGCCGCACCTCCGCATCAATGTTTTTTAATTTTAATTGACGCACATCCACACAAATAAAAACCTTAATAAGCGAACAAGCGACTTATCATTCACATTTGTGCAAAAATTATTTCCTATCAACCTTGGATTTTTACAGTACACTCTCGTTCCTTGACGGCGTGTTTACTTCGTAACACGCAGAAATGAGTTGGGAGGTTCATCATGAAAGATGAATTATTAATCTTTCAGTACCACTGCCCAGGAAAAACGTTAATTTTGAAGTTCCGAAGTTCAAAAGTCGGATTTTACATCCTTACTATGGGTCAAACGGATTCAGATTAGATTCAGTATCAGTCATGCTTAACCTCTAAAAGCAAAAAGAGGTAATTCCAGGTTGAGTTAAATGTTTTCTACAACGTGGTATTTTCGTGAATGCTCAGCTTCTCGTGCTAGCCGGGTGGCGGTCTCATAATCAGAATCTCCCGGGTGTTCGTTTTCCTCCGTTCGGGCTTAGAACAGGTGTTATTTGATTTTGTTGGTCCGTCAAAAAACATCTCTTGAAATGATGATCGATTGATTTGCGTCGAATGATATCAATATGTTTTCATTCCAATGTCATAAATCTCTGCAAGGCTTTTCAGGCCTCGACCTTACCATTCATTCGACGTCAACAAAGCGTGCGCAGGTGTACTCTTTCAACTTTATCGTCAGTATTTTTCACCTGTTGTAGCAGTTTTAATTGTGATTTCCTGTCACCCGTTCGTAATATCCACGTAAATAATAGTATTGAACTGTAACTTGGGTGATTGACAAATTAATAGTTTTACATATTTCAACCAAATTCTCTCTTGAAGATAAGAAGACTGGACCTGAAAATACACAATAGGAACTTAATCCAAATTTTGGCTGTTGGTGCTGATAGACATAACGTAATCTGAGTAAATTCTACGAAACAACCTCCAAATAGGTAAAAATTCAGAATTTGTATAAATAGTTATAATTTATCTCTTATTTTCATAGAGGTGTAAGTGTTTCATTTTAAAAACGCTAAGCTGCCTGGAAACCTCTGACATTCATTTAAGCTACCGAATCGGCTAAAAATTATTATAAGCAAAAATTAAAAGTTAACGGCAGCAACGGTGCACATAAGTCAACAAAATAGTCGACATGATATATACAAAGAAATATCTTAATAAAAATAGACGAAAACTATAAAATGAAGTAAAAACGAAGGAAAAGAGAAAGAATTGCAATTCAAATGGGCCATTCGACAAAATATTAGTCAGACCACTACATCTAACGTTTCTTCTTCAAAATCTCAAGAGAAAAACAAATCACACAGCGAGAGATCTGAAAATCAACTCACGAACAAGATAAAGTTGATTACAATGAATATTGGTCAGGTGGCAAATATAAAAATGACGTCATTTGAATGATCAAACTTCCATCTGATCTATTATGTTACAGAAACGTGTTAATGCACATATCGTTCAGAAGATGATTGCGTCGTCTGAATCGTTTTCTACGTAATATTTTGAGGAGGAAACACGTAACGGTTTTCTTCTCGTTCAGACCTTGTCTAGTCGTCAATCATCATACAGTGCATAGAATCGTAATGTAAAACGGAGAGCTAGCGTCAGTTTTAAGCATTTTCCAGGTCCCGAATTCCGAGACTCCCGTGTGACGCCGGGTCACTTTTTCGATACATAATCGATTGTGTTCGATACACGGAGACCCGGCTATCCAATGTAAACAAAGAAGATAGGAATTACTACATATTCCACACCGCCATTTTTGATCGAACATGTATCGAAAAAGCGACCCAGGCTCGGCGTTCACCGGGCTTAGAACTCGTCGACCAGAACATGGTGCCAGCTCTCCCATTTACATTACGACTCCATGTACTCCATGTCAATTCTATTGCTTAAATTAATGTAATGGAAATGTTGCATGTGTGAGGAATGGACCACTAGACAAGGTACGAATTTAAGCGATCTGATACATGTTTCTTAACCAGAATTTCACGTAGAAAACGATTCACACAACGAAAATTACGGAAACCAACTCCTAACGAAGATATTAACGTTTTTATTTCACATTGGTTACGAGGAATTTGAACTGCCCGCTCACAAGAAACTCAAAACTCTACGTGAGTCAAATCGCCCACTACAACGGTTTCAGCAAGCCTCTCAATCGAGCAATGTTCATTTCCCACCATGTGTTGTTCAAACTATTAGCAATTTGCTATAACTGAGCCAAAGCGTCAAGATTGAGGTTGCCAGATTTTTATATCGCAGAGACTGTCATGATAACGTTTAGCGCGCGTTGTGAATCACGTAGAGCGTTGAGTTTTCATGAGCGGGTGGTTTGAATTCACGCATTAAGAATTATTAAATATCTTCGTAAGGAGTTAATTTCGGTAATTTTCGTTGTGTGCATCGTGTTTTACGTAAAATTTTGGTTAAGAAACATGTATCAGAATGCTGAAATTCGTACCTTATCTAGTGGTCCATTTGCGATTTGACTCTTGATTCTAATGTAAAAGTTCGCGAGAAACACGATGGAGCCACTAGTTTTTTCTGAAATCAACTCCCAAGCTCATAAAAAGCTCTCAAGTTGAGGCCAAAATGGCGGGGATATCCCACGCTATCCTGAGAGTCCACCTCTACATCAAAACAAACTCTCCATGCAAAGATAGGGAACAAATGCATTAGTAGGGTGACCTGTTTTCAGTTTTACAGTCTCCAAATAAAGTGGCAACCCTGTCAATGTATTTGCTCCCTATCTTTGCACGGAGAGTTTGTCTTGATGTAGACGTGGACTCTCAGGATAGGGTGGGATATCCCCTCCATATTGGCCTCAACTTGAGAGCTTTTTTTGAGCTTGGGAGATGTTTTCAGAGAGAACCAGTGGCACCATCGTGTTTCTCGCGAACTTTTACATTAGAATCAAGAGTCAAATCGCAAAGTCCTCACACATGTAACATCTCCATTGTATCACGTTTCTGCGTCTTGCTCCCTTGGCAGCGTGGAACGCAACCCGGCGACGATATCCGTAGGACAATGTGCCGTCTTCCCGTCTTGCTACTCGTATGTGTGGCCCTCCTGGGAGTGCCGACGGACGGGAGGTGGTGGCCGTCGTTGGCCTGGCTCCCGGGCACGGTCCCCGCGGAGGACAAGTGGTGGGCGACCCTGTACGAGGCGCCCCACTTCGAGGGCAATCGCGCGACGGTGAACGGGACCAAGGACTCGAAGGACTGTCAGCCGCTGCCGTGGGGTGTGGCCGGCCGGGTGTCCTCCATCCAGCTGGACGAGGGACCTCGGGGCGAGTGCTTCTCCACCCTCAACTTCTTCAAGGACGTCGAATGCAAGGAGCTCGTCGCCACCCACAAGTGCTCCATGCGCACCCTCGAAGGCACTGCCCATAACAACGTCATCCGCTCTGTCGCCTTCGCTCATCATTAAGACAATCACAGCAGCCGGGGGTAGAGCGCTAATAGGGAGAAACGGACATGTCGGAAATTATGAGGTTAGGGCCTGGAGAGGTGGCCAACCTACGAATTCAATTTATTCAGGGTGATTTATTTACGGGAAAAAGAGGTAGCGGTCAGCACTGAAAAAAAAGTAGCTTGGATCAAGCATGATAATTCTTGAATTTGCCGCCAAGAATTTTCTTTATCTTGCTTTAAGCTGACTTTTTCTTGATTCAAGAAATAATGCTTGGGTTAAGCAAAAAAGTAGCTTATACTAACCAGCAAAATTCTTGATTTAAGATGAAATACTTCTTAGCGGCAAATTTAAGATTCTTTTTTTCCCAGTGAGGTCCCAACTTGGACATTGCCAAATATTGGGTCAGATTCGCCGGACACAGAATCGTATTTTAATGCTTAATTGGATAACCACTGCGTATCTAAGGACGTTCCACATAACACAGTTGACTAAAATCTGGGGGAAAAGGATCAATTCTCGATGAAAAACTTAAACAAAACGAAAAAACCTTCGCATGTACATAAAAGATGTAACTTCATCAAATGATCAGTAACAAGAAATATACCATTGATGAGAAAATGAGACACTATTCATGAGATGCTAGAATATTTTTTTTTTCAAAAAAAAAAAAAAAAAAAAAAAACTGTACGCTACATATGGATAAAATGTGAAATTAGGGATATTAGGGATTTAAGGATATTATATGGAATTAAATTATTCAAAGGACTGGAATCAATGGTTCAGTTGCACTGGTTACAGAATCGTGTTTTGATGCTTGACTCTTGTAGATTAGCTAAAAATAATGAGATCCGCCCAAACTGCATCTCTCTACGTTCAATATTAACCGATATATCGCCCATTCAAAAGTCGGGTTTTTGACGTCATCTACCGTGGTAGTGACATCCTTGGTTCCTTCCACCTTGTTTTCATCCCAGTTTCACGTTGAGTAACCAGTGCGTCACTGACCGATGAAAGCAAGGTACGGAAGAAACCAAGGGTGTCATACTATTGCGGTGGATGGCGTCAAAAACCCGAATTTTCAAATGGCGATATCTCGGTCAATTTTGAACGTAGAAAAATGCGGTTTGGACAGATCTCATTATTTTTTAGCTAATAATCTGCAAGAATTAAGCACCAAAACACGATTCTGTGACCAGCGCAACTGACCCATTGTGGTATTACCCCAGTTTGTTGCCGTGGTACCCCAATAAATTATGTAATCAACCCAAATGTTCCGGTACTACTCCAACTTGAGTTGCGGCACCACCACAATTAACTGAAAATGTCCTTACCATCCAAAAAGTTGGGGTGGTACCACAATTTTAGGGGATAATCCCCTGGAACTTTTCTTCCGGGTTATTATAATTGTTACTCGTTGTTTGTGAGGCACGTATATGACTGATAGTCGATCATTTGGGCGACTCGCCCCAACGAGGTTTGCAAGGGTGGGGGCGAGGGTAGGTAATGACTTCCTCTGCCGCTTTCGTTTTCATTCTTGCACAGATTTTTTCCTTTCAAATTTGAGTAGGAGAACATTTGTCGAGGAAAACGCTCACTGGACCTTCTTATTGGCACAACGAAACCGTTTGCTCCTGTTTTTTAAATTATTTGACAGCACCAAAATATGATTGTCGATTACTGTACACACATTTTCGTCCGAAGTTTTATGCTAAAAGGCTACTTTGTCCGTCCATCTTTAACTCGCGCACCAAGAAACTTCACTGACCTGTAGGAAACCCTCTCCGATACTGCATTGATCCCCGAGACAATGGCGTAATCAAAGCAATACAGGTCAACGGTCTGCCAATCCGAATTAATTATTATCACAGGTAACGCTCTAACAGTTGTGAGCGATGAGACGACTGTCCATTGCAGCGTTGCCATATTTGCATTCTCATTTTGGCAAGTCGCCCAAACGATGACCTACCATTTGACTTAGTTTTCGCATAAATTGACTCATTTTTATAGAAAGTTCATTTATGAACATTCTTGATCACCTTGGTTTGATGTCGGAATACGAAGACTGGCGGTGACGTATTCTTGTGTCAGGAGGTTGGCTGCTCTTTTGGCCCAAATAGCTCCATTTTTCGACGTGTCCTGTACTGCCGCTCTTCCTGTACTGCCGGACGAAGGAAGAACGCCGTATGAACATTCGCGAGTTGCTAAATTACCTTCGGTGAAATGTTTATTTGTGAGGAAAGTTATGATTATTTTCCCTTGAAACTTTCAAGAACATTAGATGAAATTGCGAACAAAATTATCTGCAAAATTTTAGGGAAAATATTCATAAGTTTACTAGGAAATTCGTGTTTTATCCAGGGAAATTTGGCAACGCTTGAAGACTCGTACGGCGTTTTATCCTTAGCACGGCAGATAGGTACTTTAGCCGAAAGCGCAATCACAACAACCAAAGGAAGATACAGCAGCTCAAGGTCCGAATTTCGTTGGCTACGGTCGACCGCAAATTGCGAAACTTCACCTCTGAATCTGACTTAAAGCTGGGAAAATTATATTAGTAGCCCAGGCTGTACGCAAGTTGAGCTTTTTTCTACAGCAAGGTCGAGCCATCCTTAGTTTCTCGGCGGTGCAAACCATTATTCAGCGATGGAGCAACAACTAAGTCAACATCTTTGCCTCAACTTGTACGGCCAACCGCAAACTTGCAAACGAAATTTGGGCTCTGTGTACTATTGTCCAGTTCATGCCAAAATTATGAGAGTTGAAAGTCTCTCGGTCACGTCTTTAAGAGAAGCTTTTCTTTCAAAATCAAAGCACGGCTTATTTCAAGCTCTTAACATGTTTTTCAAAAATAAAATGGTGCACACGATAAATACCCATGATAAGACTTTTTTACGACCTGAACCTTGTGAACCTTTTTTTGTGAACTTTTTTTGTGTGATAGGGAGTCACGGATTTGATGTCACGGTATTAACAGAAACGAAGAAGAAAGGACAAGGCTCTGTAAGTGTAAAGGAATACGATTTGTTTTATAGTGGCGTGGAAAAAGATCAGCGAGCTCAACAGGGTGTTGCAATTCTTATTCGCAAGAGCCTACGGAAGTGCATCACTACATGGGAAGCTGTTAACCCCCGAATGATAAAGATGAATATGACAGTGTTTGGCCATAAAATCACCATTTTGGGAGTGTATGGAGTCAACGATGATTCCACTGTCGCAGTGAAGGACCAATTTTTCGAAGAATTGAACGAGGAAATTGGTAAGATTGGATCCAGGAGGGAAATCATTGTGTTGGGAGATCTCAATGGTAGAATAGGACGTCAAATTAAAAGTAAGATCGTCGGCCCTTTCGGAGAGGCGGCACTAAATGATAACGGAGCCCGTATCATTGACGTATGTGAGCAAAGGGACATGAAG
>NW_017547136.1:482172-493038 GCF_001854935.1 Bemisia tabaci
CCAAGCAGTTGGTCTGGTATGGACATGTGCGAAGGATGGCAGATGATCGGTTGCCCAAGCAGGTCTTCGATTGGGTTCCTCCCGGAAGGCGACGGCGTGGACGTCCTGTGAAAGGTTGGCGACAAGGGGTGGAGGAGGAGATCAGAAGGTGCCAATTGCCTGATGATCTCTGGGAGGATAGGGGGCAATGGCGATTGGGCGTCGCAGAGCGCGAGGCGGCGCTATAATCGCGACTTTATGTATGTATGTGTATGTACCTTGTGAACCTAACTTTGTTCAATGATATTTTTCTGCGGGAGATGAATACTAATGAAATAATGAAATGAAAATGAAATTAATGAAAATAATGAACGAAGCAATAACTTGAGAAAAATAGACCAATGGGGAGGAAGGCCGGTGACGTCATTCCCCGATAAATCTCAAAATAAGAAGCGGAAGTCATCCTCAGGATATAGACCTGGACTGCATTTTGCAATTTGGAACTCTAAATTCTGGCCCGGTTTAATTCAAAGTATGTGCCATTAGTTTCTCCAAGCACATAAGTGTTTTTCCAGAAGAGCCAGAATTTATAGTTCCAAAATGCAAAATGCAGTCCAATGGAGATGTTGCATGTGTGAGAAATTTGCGATTTGACTGTTGATTCTTATGTAAAAGTTCGCGAGATACACGATGGTGCCACTGGTTTTCTCTGAAATCAACTTCCAAGCTCAAAAAAAGCTCTCAAGTTGAGGCCAAAATGGAGGGGATATCCCAAGAGTCCACGTCTACATCAAGACAAACTCTCCATCCAATGATAGGGAGTAAATACATTGACAGGGCTGCCACTTTATTCGGGGACTCGAAAACTGAAAACACGGCATCACTGCTAACGTATTTGCTCCCTATCTTTGCATGGAGAGTGTGTCTTGATGTAGAGGTGGACTCTCAGGATAGCGTGGGATATCCCCTCCATATTGGCCTCAACTTGAGAGCTTTTTTTGAGCTTGGGAGTTGATTTCAGAGAAAACCAGTGGCACCATCGTGTTTCTCGCAAACTTTCGCATAAAAATCAACAGTCAAATCGCAAATTCCCCACACCTGCGACATCTCCATTATCCAGTCGTGTTTACGGCGGTTTTCTTAAGCACCGCAACAGTGGCGAAGCGTGAATACTTCCCCAGCTTTTGAACTTTTAATACCCATGCTTTTGAGCTTTTGATACTTTCCCATTTAAAGCCAGGATGAGGAATCGATTGTACCCTAATAATCGGTCCATTTTCACAGGTTTAAATTGATTCATCGCAAACTACGAAACGCCACCGACCAACTGGACTACATTTTGCAATTTGGAGCTATAAATTCTAGCCCGGTTTAAAAACAACGTATGTGCCATTATTTTCCCTATGCACATAAGTGTTTTTCCAGAAGAGCCAGAATTTATAGTTCCAAATTGCATAATGCAGTCCAACTCTGCCATGCTAGGTAAAAACGCCGCAGGAGTATTCGAATGTTGCCAAATTTCTCCCTCGAAAATATTCGGTTTCGAAAAAAGTTAGGAATATTTTCCCTTGAGATTTTCAGAATTTTTAGATCAAGCTACGAACGGTATCCCCTGAAAACTCACAGGAGATACATTTACAACTTTCCTTGAAAAGTCATGATTTGTCGAAGGAATTTTGAGAACGCCTGACGGCTCGTGCGGCGCTTTCACTCAGCACGAGAACTGGCTCGGAGTTAATTTTTGCTTACAGTTTCGGCGCCGGAGGCGAAACGGAGAGCATGCGATTAGTTTTTCATTAATTTTAACGAGAAATTAGCTGCGCATTGAAATTTCGCGGGACTCATTTTTCACGGCAAACATATCTTTCCCCTTTGAGCGCGTTTCGCTTCTTCACCTCTTCCCGTTTGAATTGAGCGCGCGTGGGTGGGGAGGGGGGAGAGTCATTAAGCCTCTGGGGCGAGTAGCAGAAGCAGGAAGATTTGCAGGGATGAGTGGCGTCTTCGACGAGGAGTGGGGGGGGNGGGGGTAGGGGGCGGAGTCGCCGTGATTAATAAGCGTCCCGAATCCGTGAAAGGCAGGCCAAGTAATTAGCCGGAGTGAATTAAACGACTTGCGGGCCGGAGCGGTGCCCGGGCGACAAATTCGTGTCGTTTATCAAGAAAGCCGGTTGCCGGGCATAATTCAGGAGTTAACCGGGCAGATAACACCGGTGCATCCGGGATTCCGGGTCCGATGCCCGGTGCATCCGGCCGTCGGCGCCGACTCCTTGCCCTCCGATCATCAGTCACCGGCCTCACGCCCCCTGGATGTGCGCATTCGGGAGGGTTAGTAGGTGGTGGCGAGTTAGGATTTTGAGGAATGCATCACACCAAAAAAAATTCTCGACGTTTTTACCAAGGTCCGTCGGTATCCTTACCATCTCATTATTTTTACGAATTATAGGTAATTTTACCAAGACAGACTGGTAAGCTTACCTAAAAACCGGTATTTTTACTGTTTTTTTTCAGGTAAGAATACCACTTTTATTGGTAATCAATTCCCGGTAACTTTGCCATTTTATCTCGGTAATTTTACCACAGTCGATAAAAAATATTGGCGTTTTTACCAAGGTCCAGTAAAATTACCGAGAAAGTTCAATAATTTTACTGAGATTCTCGGTAAAATTACCAATTCCATAATAAATGGTGATTTTACCAAGAAAAAACAGGGATCAAACAGAACCCTGACTTCTTGGTAATTTTACCCATTTCTTAGTAAATACACCGAGATTTTTTTTTCAATGCACTGGTGGAGATGAGAGCTCTTGCATGTGGAAGGGATTTGCGAGCACTGTATATTTCCCGAAGTACACTGGAAAAAAAACACATTAGATCTAGAGTCCAGACTCTTAAAAACATCGACAAGAAAAAATACTCTTGACTCAATCAGATTTGAGCTTAAATCAAGAACGAAGCCTCTTAATTTGAGCGGATTTCCTTTTGATTTAAGCTTAAATGTGATTGAATCAAGAATTCATTTTCTTGTCAATGTTTTCAAAAGTCTGGACTCAAGAGCCAATGTGTTTTTTTTTTCCAGTGTAATATGTCGCCAAAAACCGATGGTGCCGCTGGTTTTCGCTGAAACAAAATCTCCAGCTCAAAAAAAGCTGTCGAAGTTTTGACCGTAATAGGAGGGATCCCCCACGCTACGACGCTACGGGAGTGTTCACCCACTTATCTAGTAAAGCTCAACATGCCCATAGATTAAAAAGGGGGTGGTCGCATCTTGAAGATTACTCCTTGATGTAGGTCGGTACAAAATGGCGTCGATATTCCTGCAAAATCCGAAATTCAAAGTATGAAAACCAGACCGTAACGTCCGCTTTTTTGCTCATATAATTTCATCATATAATTTCATAATATAATTTCTAACACTCTACTTAGGATTTCCATGAACGACACCATTGCCAATAAAAGCGAAGGTAAAAATCACCCGTAGTGACCTACGCCACACATTGGTTCCACAGCCCGATCTAGGCGGCATCATCATCTTTGTTGGCATGCAATACATATTATAAGTTTTTTGGGTCGCTGATCACGAATCTGAAGTCAGTTTTACCCTTTCTTTAATTGAAACATGGTACATTTGCGGAATATGACAAATTCACGCTTAATACCGAATTGATGATTTAACAACTTGCGTCGGAGCTTGAACTGAACTATAATACTTTTGACAAAAATGATTGATCATCAAAAACGACCGATGACTTAACTATTTTTCTTTTTTGGGTGGTTATTTGAGGGGGGGGGGGGTTGCCACGTTGAATAACTGAGCGAAGTATATCCGCAATCGGCACGATCTGTCTCCGAAATTTTGAGGTATAAAAAATGGCAGGATGAAAATAAATTGAAAGCCGTCCTTATAACACAATTGAACAGGGGAAAAAGGCATTAAACTTTAGTGCCCGTTGTTTTTTAAATTAAAGAGGTTGTGCCTTGGATTAGTTCTAACTAGAAATGGCCGTTTGAAAGCCGGCGAAGGGCGGCAAAGTAGTTATTTTCAGCCATTTATACGGAAAAGTACGTGAAATTGGCATAAAATAGCGCCATGTCCAAAGGTTTATCTAAACTTGTAGACTTAATCTAATGATATGATTTTAACATTGTGAACCTTAAACTTACTTTCAATATCACGATTTCCTTTTCAGAACGGTGTTTCTTTGCCTAAAACGGCGACGCGCCTCACAAACACGCTTTTTCCGCAGGTCTCGGCCGGACCAATGTAAAACGCCTTCAATTGCGTGTGATACTGTGCAACACATCAAAGTTTAAATAGTTGTATTCCTAGGTTGGAACCTAACTCAAGTGAGTTGCTCTACCACAATGAGGCCTGTCGATCTTTTAACTGCTGTATTCCAAGTTAATTCGAATATTTCATGCCCAATGTGGCAGTGACAAAAATGTAAGTCTCAATAATTTATTTAAATAGTAAGAAATATGGCCAACGATTAATTCGTACCTGACAAAAAGCCCGTTTTCTAGACTTTATAGTTTTTGAGCGCGCTCAATATCTAACATGAGGTATTTTTGACTAGAAACGTGGATTTTTAGCCAAATCCCGATAATTCCAAAATTATTATCGCGGACTTGGCCCAAAATGCTATATCGGCTTTTCCAAAAGTATCTATCCTCGCAATCAAGATATGCATTTATTTCTTGTTCCTTTTCAAAAGCGATCTGTACTCAGCTAATATGGACCGTGATACGATCGCGCTCTGGAAAACGGATGTGTTGAAACTGCTTGTCTTTAGTTTTTTCCGGTGAAAAATATGAGCTTCGCCCGCATAACTGCTTTGGATTGTTAGCCTTAATATTTTCAGAAGAAAGTAGCTGTTTGATGCTGAATGCCGTCAAAATAAGAAAATGTCATTATACTCCTCCAATGCTTATGCATTCGATCCATGAAGTCATTATATCATCTTTAACGTCTTTTCCTGCTCTGCCAAGCTGTGATACCTCCAGATTTAGCATAAAGGATCCATTTGTCTCTCTGCGCGCCAAAACGTGCGTGAAGCCTCCAATCCTCGTTATCGTCCGTTCAATTCATCGATGCATAGCCGATATTTTATCGAATCGAACTCTTTCCTCCACCAACGCGGGGTGGCATCGAACTATCGCTTCTCCGAGGAAGAGCCAAGAGTCGTTGATATTCGTGCTTTACAAATATGGCTGCCGCATTGTGCTTATAAATCGATTCATTTCGCCTCAAAACATGTGTGAATGTGTATACTGTATCAGATGGACCGGCAACGTTTTTTAGGAAAGAGCGAGGTGTAATGAATCAAATTCACGGGTTGCAACGCCCTCTAGTGTAATTTTTAAGAGAGGAGGGGGTATAATCTTCGGGTCGAAAAGGAGGCGGTGGAAAATGATTAAAATGGATTATTGACGACGAATCGTCGTCGCTCTGACGTTAGAGCGTATCTTAATTCCACGTGAGCCTTGCTCTCCGTATAATTACATGCTTCTCCAGGCTCACGTGGAAAAGACGATTTGCGCTTACGTCAGAGAAGCGACGGAGTGTCGTCGTCAGTCGGTGAACGAGCAAAGCGGGTTCCAGTCACGTTTCAAATCTTCGTTGAGCTCTCTTCGCAGCATGACGTCAAATCTCGAAATAACCTCAACTTTTCTCGGAATTAAAATTCGATGCTTTCGGGCGTTTAGCGTAGTATCGAATTCAGAGGCAATAGATACGTTTTAGGTAAACCCGCACTAACAACTGGTAGTATGACGAGCAACTCCTTTCCCGTGACCTAAATTACTAATGAAAGTGGGAGATGTTACCCCATCTTCGAGAGTATTTTTCCCACACGGGGAAAAAGTGTTAGGAGTTATCCCCTAAAATCGTGGTGCTATCGCAATTTGGTGGATGACATACATTCCATACATGTCCAATAAATTATGGTGGTACCGTAATTCAAGTTGCGTTGGCACCGCGACTCAAGTTGGGATTTGGGACGCAACATATCGGTCAGCCTATCTAATTAATTGGGGCACTACCACAGTTAACTGGAAATTTCCATTTTGGGACTTAACCCCTACCTCTTTTTTCCGTGGCACATTTCGCATGGCATACATTTACCCTAGCTTTGCCCACCGTCCTAAAATACGCGAATAACCTTCCTTATAGATATTTTTAATGGCCTCAAACGAGATACGTGGTCTGCGGTAGTTTCACTGTCGATATACATTTTCAACGATAGACATACTGATCCGGAGAAAATTCACGTCTAAGACTCCCTTAAACTTCGATAGTAAAGTCAACGGTCTATAATCAGAGACATGCAGAAGCGGTTGAGAGAGAACAGATTTACTGTCCCAGTTTGTTGCAAAGGACTAAATTGGAACTGCCCTCCTCTGCAACCCTAATCAAATTCTACTTCAATCAAGGAGCGAAGCTTCAAAACAAACTTCCACCACTCCTAACTGATGAAGCTTCTCTGACTTTGAAAGAGAAAAAAAACAACCATTATGATTCGTCCTGGATAGCATTTTTTTTACAGAGCTGATTTCTGTTGTCACGATCGGATGAGCACTCAAACTTACATTTGAGAAAAAGTATGAACATATTTTCCAACAATTTTTTTGATGGAAATAGCACTGAAATAAGCATACTGTAAAGAGTTGGTACCTCAAGGACAACGCGTCTATCCATAGTGGATCTTTTCGACTTCGCAACGCATACGTAGAATCTTTCCCCATCGCACAACACATCACCGGGCTCAGCATCTGATAATCTGGGTGCAATCACATTAAATACGGTGCAGGGAACCATCGCATCGTCGCCACTTGCAGTTGAAGAGATGGGCATCGCAGGAGTGTGGAGTTGAAGAAAATCGCCTGCCAGTGGCTCTCATTCGCAAAGGTTCTAAGTGTGACCGGTGACCCTTGGGTGATGGAAATGGTGCTAACGGAGCCGTCTTCTCTATGATTTTCAACTGTGAACCTGTACAGAAGGAAGGTATCGATAGAATTATAAAGAAAAATGCTTTGGTAGGGACGAGGGTACCTATATGATAACGAGGATAGCCACCGTTAGGATTACGCTAATCAATAATTTATATCAAATGTTCGTCTTCGTTTTTTTACACGGAGAAAAAAAACAAAAACACGTTGATTCTACGGTTACCTCGGTAATAATGTCATACGGGATTTCACGGTAGTAGTGCCGTGCGTTTTGATGATTGTAATTATGAGCACGGCTACCGTGTCTACTGTGCTATTACTGTGAGCACAAAAATTCTACTACGAGCATGGGTATGCTTTATGCTCATCGATAATATATCAAAGTCCACGGTTCTACTCTCGTGGAATCCCGTGTGACATTACAACCGCGTATCCGTAGAATAAACTTTTTTTTTTCACGGTGCACGAAAACAAAAAGTAAATATTTTATCGAGGGAAATTTTGTAACATCCGAATGCTCAAAAAGCGTTAACTCGGCAGTTTGTTGCTGTATACCACTGCCGTTACACGGTGTCCTACACTGGAAAAAAAAACCACATTGGATCCAGAGTCCAGACTCTTGAAAACATTGACAAGAAAAAAAACTCTTGACTCAATCAGATTTAAGCTTAAATCAAGAACCAAGCCTCTTAATTTGAGCGGATTTCCTTTTGATTTAAGCTTAAATCTGATTGAATCAAGAGTATTTTTTCTTGTCAAGAGTCCAGTCTCTTGTCGATGTTTTTAAGAGTCTGGAAGAGTCTAGAGAGATCCAATAATGTGTTTTTTTCCCCAGTGTAGCGAAAAACTGAATCAAAAATAAGTATCTCAACAAAAATTACCAAGCTGATGAAGTTCGTCTTCAGCTTATTGATTCTATCATTCACCTGAAACTTGCTTTTTGTGTGAAGCTCAATTTTTTCACTGGACTGCTTTCTTTCTCAGCTGCCACTACTAAGCTGCTGTGCTAAGAAAGAACGCCGCATGAACATCCGAGAGTTGACAAATTTCCTCCGATAAAATATTCAGATTTGAGGAAAGATACGAGTATGTTTCCGAGAAATTTTCAGGATCTTTAGGTTAAATTGTGCACTAAATCATCTGAAAAATTGGAAGGAAAATATTCACAAATTTACCAGAAAATTCGCGTATTATGGAAGGAAATATGGCAACGCCTGGAGGTCCACACGGCGTTTTTCCTTAGCGCGGCAGTATAGCATCGCTGATCCTTGCTCTGTAATTGCGTAAGAAACTTAAACCATCTACGAAAGAGATGAAGAGATGACCGCACCTTACCTCTGTTAGTCACTAACAATAAATCATACGCTTGGGAAGAAACTGGGTTGCCAAAGTCGAAATGAAATAATCCAAAATATAAAGAGACCACGGGTGCCTCGGTGATAGATTTAGGAGTGGCAGAATTCCCAATTTTGGAATGCATAGACCGCTTCGAAGTTGGGTCGGAAAGCTTTTCGGGACATCTTCCATTACAATTAAAAATGAAGAATATGAACCAAATCAATGGGAATGAGTTGTTGCTCCCCATTCTCCCTAAACTGAGATGGATTCCTGAGTTGAAAGAAGAGTATGCCAAAGCAGTAGAGGCCAACATGGCTCTCTTGGAAGAAGCTTCGGAAAATCCAAATGTAGAAGTGGAGCGCCTGTGCTCCATAATTAATGAAAGTGCGCAAGGTCCTAAAAATGTCGCCGGTCAAAATAGACCACTAATATGTAGTAACACAGTAAATCAACTGGAATGAGTTGCTCCTCCCCTATCCTATCATTGAAATCCCCTAGTAGCAGTAAACCTTTTCCTGATTCTTGCAGTTGCTCTATTAGTTTTGACAACTCGTGAAAATCGTTATTCCTATCATTATAGTTCAAATAAACAGGCACGATAAAAACTTGATGCACAACATATTTCACTTCTATTAAAGGGTATATATAATCACACATCGAGCGAATATTGCAAAAAACCTCCTCTGATTTTTTCAAACCTACCAGGCATCCTCTCTTAGCGCGTCCAAATTTTTTTTCTTTTTGCGCAGAGACAAAGCTTAATCTACATTCACTAAAAATCTCCTCTATTTTTCTGACAGTCTCCTGGTCAACTATATAAAAAGTTTCCACTAAAATAAAAATACTAAATTTTTTTTAAAACTCTATAACATCACACTGAAAAATCTTGTTCTTTATTCCCGTAACATTGTATGCGACTATATCCAACGTTCTAGCCTCGCGCTCAACACTCCGCTTTTGTATGTTTGGATTTAACCCCTCAATATTAGATGCGCTAGAAGTGTTAACATTCATGTTTTCATACCATTTACTTGCTGGCAGGGTTTGAACTTGATCTTGGACGAAAAAATTCATCCAAATTACGGCTACCTTGTCCCGATTTGCCAGTGCCCGGTGTAGTTCCCTTCCTCTTCCTTGCTGATAGTGGTTCTCCATCCTCCTGAGATTGACCTTGCCCACTATTGGACGTGCTGCCTTGTTCTTCTGCTGTTATTTCCTCCCTATTACTTCGATGCTAACTCCTCAATGCCCATAAATTGTCCGTTCCAAATGAAATAAAGGAGAATCACTGATTCACGAGTTAATGCTGCTGCTACTTTTGGCGCTTCTGCTAGGGAGGGCGGTTGGCCCCTTTTTTTCAAATGCGAATCCGGCAAACCTCCCCTCCCCCTCTGTTATGACTCCTCGATGGAAAGGGGATGAAAGGAGGAATTTTTTGGTGCAAGTCGAAGGTCGCCATTTGAGTCTTAGGTAGAACAAAAACTCGAAAATCCCGCAATTGAAATATTGGCGAGAGACTTGACCAAGACTTGACTTTACCCACCAGCAGGGTTTCTTCGAGCGAGAGAACTGAATCCTGCATTTTAGTTATTCTTAAAAAACCCATTTTCCCCCAAAAAATGATTAACGGAGGAAATTAATGTCGAAGCTAATTACCACTTGCCTTGCAATAAATTGTTGCCAGGAGTTCTTTTCTGGTATTTCCTGTATACCGTTGAGATGAGAGAACTCGCTCACCAAAATTCCAACCATCAATTTTAAGAAAACTAAATCACCGCTCAAAAAATAAATTATAGAATAATGATTATCATACTTCGTGCTTTGACATCAGAAGCATTAAAAAAAGGTAACAAAAATTAATCCGTTCTAAACATGTTAGGACCCTCTCCGCTATCTTGTTGTTGAGCTAGTGCGTCATTTGAACGCATTGCCACTGGTGTACGAAAATTCTAGCCGTAGTTTGAAATATAAAACTGCTCTTATCGGCTGAGCGCTTAGAATTCTCGTTAGTATATTGTTTAAAAAGCTAGGATATTTCCTATTTATAAACAAGGTCGTCTCACTTTACAACCGTGGCAGGAGAGTAAACAGGTATAATAAATGACGCGGTCCACTCAAACGCGTCTTCATCCACTCGTTCCGCTCGGCGATCCCTTAATCGTCGTCCATGTCCAGTCCCGCTCCAGTGTTGCCATAGTGGCGGAAAATTCCCTTTTCTGCGCCCCCTCACCAAAAGGAGCCGCAAGTTCATAAATGAACCGAATTCTACGAGAAGAAACCAAGTTACAATTGGATTGCATTTCGCAAAAAGGAACCAAGAGCATTCCAATGTTGCTAGGATTGTGCAACTTAAATTCTTTGCAAAAAATTACTGAAAACACGAAAAAAATTAAATTTACAGAGGTAATTTTCGTCTGGAATTCGTAGGTTATTAGGAGTGAAGATGAAAGTTCAGACGATCTGTTTATACTTGCAAGGTGAAAAAAGTTGCACAATCTTAGCGACATTAGAACGCTCCCGGTTCCTTTTTGCAAAATGCAATCCAATTTATGGGCCGTCCCTAAATTACGTAACGCTTTTTCCGGCAGCTTTGAGACCCCCCCC
>NW_017547136.1:498647-516810 GCF_001854935.1 Bemisia tabaci
TTTTTTTTTTTTTTTTTTTTTTTTTTTTTTTTTTTTTTTTTTTTTTTTTTTTTTTTTAATACATTCAGCACAAAATACTTGCGAATTGTTGCATTCAAAACATCTCGAAAATTTTTATTTTTTTTTTGGGGGGGGGCATATGATACTATTTTCAGTTCTATGAGGGCCAGGCCCCCCTTGACTCCCCCTTCGTTTGTCTATGTATGGCAAGGAAGTTGAGCCATGAGCCATTAAAGTCGAGGATGCCCAGACTGGAGACTCTTAGCATCTGACGACGGAAGAAAATGAAACGCAGTTACTAAAAATATCCCGCTGTACTGAATATCTTGAAAATAGATAGACATTTTCCAAAAAGTATACTTCTTTGAAAATTTAAGAAGAATTCTATAGTGCCCCTGCGTGTTTCTGAAAATCTATTCACCATTTGCCTTTTGCGAAATTTTTAGGGTAAAGTGTTCACACTTTCTTACGAAACAAGGGTTGCATGTGAATTCGTAGTGGTTTTTCACGGGTAACACGGGCCCCCTCCGGGGCCCGGGCCCCGGTACCAGGGACCCAGTATCCCCCCTTATGGCGGGCCTGCTCCTCGAGATTCCAGCCGATCTTGGCCAGAAATCCATCTCGGTCGCCTTGAGCAATTCTCGGGTCCGCTTCTTCAACTGCCACTTTTGACTGCCATAGGTTATTATAGGCTTGACAACAGAGTTAAAAATCCTCTCTTGGCTACTCTTACGATCCTATATTATAGAGTACGGTTTTTGAATTGCAGGGAGGACGGGGCCAGGACAGGGACCCGGGCCCGAGTGGCAGCAGTACTTCCGGGTGGAGCCGCGCAACGTCCGAGTCGTCGAGGGCCGTGACGCCGTCATGGAGTGCGCCGTCGCCCACCTCGCCGGCCGCGTCCAGTGGGTCATGGACGGATTCGCCCTTGGTAAGTCCTAAATACATTAGTTAAAATACATACAAAATTTTGAGCAAATATTTTGACCACTTTGAAAAGTCAATAAAGATCCATTCTACTACGAAACACGGAAATAACGAGTGTAGGGCTGGTACCTGCACCGAAGGTCCCAGCCCTAACCGGGTAGGTAAAATTGCTTCACCTCCACCGCCATAGGGGCAGGCCCGGCGCGCGTAGAGCCCAAATCTACCTGTTTCAGGGTTCAGCCCTACCTGGTAAGAGCTAGACCCTGTCCAGGTAGGGCTGGGCCTTACCCACGCAGGGCCTGCCCCTGTGGCGGTGGAGGTGGCTCATTAAGCTGTAGGGATCTGTCTTTAAAATACGACGTACTTATGACTTAAGTCATAAGTACGTCGTATTTTAAAGACAGATCCCTACAGCTTAATGACCCTCCAAATTTCCATATGGATATTCTTAAGAAGGTTCAAGTGCACATCTGGAAATAAGTCATAAGCTGGTCGCATTAAAAAGACATACCTCCTATTCTAACATCCTCCAGGGTTCTTACAGTCAGGGAAAACCGGGAAACGCCAGGAAATTGTAATAAGTTGGGTAAAATCTGGGAACGTCAGGGAAAATGACGACAATGTCAGGGAAAAATTGTCAATTCACCTTCCTTTCCTTTCTAAAAGTGTTCGACGTTTCAAATAACACCTTTTGCCTGAAAAATATTTCGAATCATGCCTTATTGAGCGTCTGGCATATCCTCAATTCCCAGGGCAATGTCAGGAAAATTCCATTTTTTCCGTGGCAACTCTGACATGCTCCTCAGCTTCCATCTAGAAAATTAAAATTTTAACTCTAAATTTTGGCAAAAATTACCTGACTTGGCACTCAGTCACAAGTTAATAAAAGCCCACGCCCAATATAAGATTAAGTAACTCTTCCTTGATTGCGACAGAAGTTCTGCCTAATTGTTTTGAGCATTGTAAATAGGTACTTAAGTACATAAAATAATCGAGACGGGAGATCTATATCAAGGAGGCGGCAAGAAGCTCATTGGAATTGCAGGTTGGGTTTTGGACGGCGTCCTCGTCTGCGTCCCTGAGGCCAGGTCCGGCGGTGTTACCTAGATGTGTTTACAAAAGCAATTATTGATTTAAAAGTCTCTTGAGGGAGTCATCGTCGACCCCTGGAGGGCCCTGGGGAATCAAGAAGAACGCGGATGTTTGCGGCTGCCTCGGTGACCTTAGATGCTTGAGCGACCTTTGCTGCCTGGGTAGCCTCTGCTACAAATCATGTAAACCTTGTAGTCAAGCACAGGCGTGAGAATAAAATAACTGTCTTGGGGAGAGTTTGGACTCGTTAAATATGGAGTTATTAGAGCTCAAAAGGGCAGCCAACATTCTAACACACACCAAAAAAAACACTAGGTGTGTATTGTGAAACATCCAAGGATCTAATTTGATTACCAAAAAGTACTTTTTTAACCTGACCTATCGGAAAAATACCTCTGACCAAAATATACGGGTACAAGCTACAGAAATCCTTACAATAAATGTTTTCTTGTGCTGATTTAAACTGACTGACTTTCAGTTTTTCTTGTAAGTTCTGAAACCATTTCTCATATGGGGTTGACATTTTTCTCCAATTAAAACGTCTATGGACAAGGAAAAGACAGAGATATATTTCAAGGTAATCTCAAGCAACTGAAATTATTCCTAAAAAACTAAAAAAGGTCGCTATAGATTCATTAAAAAAGATAGTTGGTCATAACCGAAACTCTTGCATCATTACCGTACACCCTAGACGGTCTGGGTGGAAGTTACGGTAATGATGGTTACGGCTACGGTAATGATGGTTACGGTAATGAGAAACATTCAAATTTCGCGCCAAAAGGAGACATGGGCTTGTTGTAGGAAGGTGAGATTTCATATTTGAGGTTGGTTGAATGCCATGCGTTCATAAATGAAGTAGGTTTGATGATATCTTCAATCCTTGGTGGATTTTTATGTGGTAACGGTAATGGCAGCTGAGAGTTGGACAAAACTCAATTCATCACTGTAAATTGAACGAATATTACTTTATGATTAAGTAAAAAATAGAGAGCTACTCACCATGGGTCCTCCTTCTAACACAAACATCCACGAATGTAAGTTCGAGCTGGTGCTGTCGCCAAGCAGCCGAAGTTTGCTGCAGAACAAGGGGTTACGGTAATGACACCAAATCCAGTAACAAGCACAAGAAGGCAATTTTTTCGAAGACTTAGAGGAAAATATGGCTCGAAAAAGAAAAATTATCAATTCAAAGTATGCTGAAGCCATATTTGATTTCAGAAGCCCGTGACTTTGTATATATTTGCTTGAATTCAGCGATAAAGTTGAGACTTTCGACCGGTAACAGGTTACGGTAATAACAAATTCAGCATTTCAGATCAAATTTGAGCTATATAAAAAGAAAATTCCTGCAATTTAAGCACGGATTCGGATTCAGCGCAAAATTTTTATGAGGAATGATGTACAAAACACCATGCCATTGGGTTGGTTTTGTGAAAAAAGTAGCGGTAACAGCAAAATGAAATCTTAAATGGACTGACCCAGGAACAGAATGGAAACTATAATAGGCATGCAATACTACACGGCCTCCCATGTAATTTTGACTGCTGAACTCGAAAATGATTTTAGTTTTTCTCCATCGTGCTCAAATTTTCCGGAAGATTGATTTCTCGCTGAAAAAGTTCAGTTTTTAGGGGAAATTCTGATTTTTATAGTAGATACCCCATCATAAACAATTAAGAAGATCAGACTGAATAGACCGTGGGCCAGCAAGGGGTAACCCTCCCCCCCCCCCCCCGTGGGAATTTTGAAGATGGTGATTTTCTTGAAGCTCTTAACTAGTAGAATAAGATTTTTCATGTCTACGCGAATTCTATCGTGGTGGGGGGGGGAGTAAGCCCCCCCTAAACCCCCCAAAATTGCTCAGAATTCCGACTTTTCCGCGAATTTTCCCACTTTTACCCATAAAGGCTTGATTGTAGGGCAAAACTCCAAATAACCATTCTGAAAGCTCGTGAAATTTCGGTCTAGAAAAGTTGTGTTTGACTTGGCCATGACCCGCGGGAATCCCAAAATGGGGGGGCTTAAACAGTCAAAATATCTCAAATTCCCGCGAAAATGACCGTTTCGCCGCGATTTCTCGTCAATAACGCGGAGAAGGTTGGTAATATCGTAAAAATTCTTATCCCTATAATGATGGAGCATAAATTCTTTCGTGGAGGGGGGAGGGGGCCCCCCAGCAGTACCCACCCTATCAAAACCGTCAAGATTGACCGCTTCCTTGAAGTTGCGTCTTTCGCAAAACTGGACGGCAAAATGAAAACAAGTAGCGTTTGTTCGTTGAGAGCACATCTCTGCGACCTCTCGAGGGTGGTGGCGGGGGAGAGGGGGGGGGGGTCCCCCCCCCCCCTCCCCCCAGAAAAAAAAATCAATCACCGAAAGAAATGAAATAAACGCGAAAAATTCACTTTGTAAGGCGACTTCCAAGGCTTGTCATTGACACGCTCGCATTAACACGGGGGGAGGGGGGGCTAAATAGGCGTCGACGTCCCCCCTTCCCAAAAAAAGTTTATTCCACTTTCAAAATGTGAAATGAAAGCGGAAACTCACAGCTCTCAGCTCATTTCAAAAGAATTATATCCGTAAATCAATTAGGTAATTCGTTTGTTGAAATGATTACCAGAACCCACCCCAACCCCCCAAAATTTTAATCGTGAAAATTTACGTTTTTGTATCAAAATTTACTAATCGCTCTTGGAGAATGAGCAGCTGTTATTGGTTTTTTTTTTTTTTTTTTTTTTTTTTTTTTTTTTTTGCTAAAATTTATTTCGTTTACAGAGTATTTAGAGACAGGTCTCAACATTATTAAAATCAAAATTACAAAATCTTATAATTCTACGAATGGTTCAGTAAAATATTAAAAATGACTTTCATTAAATAATCAAAATAGAGACTTTAAATTTTTAGTCGTCGTCTTCCTCGAGATCAGCGAAGATTTCGTCTTCCAAGTTTTCAAATTCAGGTGGCTCATCAACATCCGAATTTAACTCTTCGGACTCATCAGTGCTATCTAAAAGGTCAATGAGATTTCTCGGCATTATTTCTCCGGAGACCCATTCAAAATCCAGTGCTCCATTATTGAGTAGCTTCCAACCGTGCTCCTCTGGTGGTGGTATTTGAGGTGAGGCTATATGAGCATTGTTCCAAATCAAGCACTGGTAATTTACTCTTTTTATGTGATTAAATAGCGAACTTCTGCAAGGCGGTAGCAAGCTTAAATCCATGCTGCTGGGGCTTAATGTTGTTGCGCCGTATTTTTTGCAGAAAAGCTCGAACCGTAGCTGATTAATGTCAGATTTTTTTTTTGAAGAGGAATAGATGCAACAAACGAATTCCTATAGAGAGGAGAGTAGCTCATTTGACACGGTTAGAGATTGACCAAGCTTTTTGAAACTTGGAACAAACTGTCGATTTTTCTCAAGTTTTGACAGTACTGATTTTTTGCCATGCCTTAAGAAAGAGCTAGTTGTGTCACAACCCGAAAATGCGTGTAAATTCAGCAAAGCATGGCAAAAATCAGGTCCTAACTCGTTTGCAATAGAGCTTACATCAATCACTCTTCGATGGTTACCACTCCCTGTATCAAAAAGCACAGATTTTTTAATGTCGTGGGCGTATCGAAGAAGGAGCATAAAAACATCTGTGTCTGGTGAACGAATTCTAATTGACGAATAGTTATCAAGATTGTTCGACTCGAAACAATGCAGAATTATTCGCGTGTCCGCCTCTTTTTGGTTAGATTTTAATTGACTTTGGGAGGTGAAGTCAACTTTCACGCGATCACTGGAAGTAAACAAGGTACACTCTTCTCCATGCGTCAAATATACTTTTTTCCCGTAAAAATAGCGGGCGTATTTGTTTTGCTTCCATTCGGCAAAGAGGAGATCAACAAGTTGGCTCTTGTTCTTGTTGTTGCATAGAAAACTTTTCCAATTACGGGGTATTTTGGTCGAGGGTCCTTTAATCATAAAAGTATCCCCTGATCCCCTTCTCAATCGCTCGATATTTTTGATTGATATGTCGCGATACGTATCGGTCACAAAGTGAATAATGGAATAATTTGGCAAGCTATCCAAGACGCTTTGTGCCAATTCGCCAAAAGTTTCTGGGATATTGACATATGCCTGGAAATGAGCCATTCCGTCAATAATGAAGATACTCTCCTCTGTTTTGGAAATTTCTTTTGTTGTGCTCCCTTGCTCTAAAACATGAATGAGTTTTGATTTATCAGTTTTCATCGGACCCCCGTCTGCAGTTGCCAAAGCCCAAGGGATGGGACTCAAAGAATAGGAGAGAATCTCCTCCAAATTTAGTTCATGATTTTGAGACAAGAGAAGAATCCGACCGAAAAGATTTCTTTCAGCACGTATTTCGACTAATTTATTCTGTGTTGTCGAAACAGTTCTTTTTTCCTGGAGCACTTTAAAAGTTTTGATGTTGTTTCTCTTAATTGGGTCATGAAAACTGATTTCTTTTGTGATCATTCGATCCTGAATAAAATTCGAAAAATCTGACTGGCCGATTTCATTAATTTTCAACAGGCGAACATCGACTGTGCGAGGCAAAGGTCTTCCAGATGATAAACAAAAGGGGTCCTCCTTGGTTTCAACCTCGAACGGGTTGAAAAATTGACCAAACGCTTCAATTACTTTCCTAATGCTTTCTTCGGATAACTTAATTTGAGATGATTTCAAATTACGATGGGCGGAATCTGACGAGTGTTGAATGTCCGTTTTTTCCATCAATACTTCAACGTATTTGGCACGTTCATGCCGGGTCACGCACCATCGGGTGTAAGCCCAGAAGTTTCTGCTAAATCCGATTATTCCACCAGAGCATTTAGCAGAGCGGTTTATTGTTTGCTCGATGGTGATATCAACAGCATTGCGAGATCCAGGGATTGCAGATCGGTTCACACTAAATCCGTTATTTCTTAATAGCTCCTCCGCTCCAGGGTGAGAATTTTTCAAGTTCAACAGAGTAAGGAAATAAACTACTAAATACCTTGCGTAGTTATAATGATCACATGCGAAAAAAATTGGTATCATTTCCTGTAAGGACGATAGAAGGAGGTCAAAATTATTTTCTTTAGTTGCACGGAGAAATCGTAATATAATCGCTACTTTTTCCATATATTCCATCCAAAATTGAGCAGTCTTGCCTAAATTTCCCTCTTTCACCTCTAATTTGAATTTTTCTTACTGACTTAAAAAGGTTTTACATGACTCATTGTTGTTCACTAGTTTTAAGTTAGAATTATTAG
This sequence comes from Bemisia tabaci, assembly GCF_001854935.1. NCBI lineage: Eukaryota > Metazoa > Arthropoda > Insecta > Hemiptera > Aleyrodidae > Bemisia > Bemisia tabaci. Next base: position 505,927 of record NW_017547136.1, read on the forward strand.
GATTCTCAGCTAGACATTTGAAGCGCTCCCAGCCAACTTTATCTGGCAAGTTCTCAGAATGATTGTCGGCGTAAACGGTGAACAAAAGTCGCTCCAATGATTCCATCATCGTTTTATGAATAGAAATTGCTCTGTTATAGTGTTTCCCTGACATGACTTTATTGATGGAGCCACTAGCACAAATTTCTGATGCAACTAAAATATCCTCATATCCTGAACCAGCCATTATTTTGCCCAGGCATCCGAGGTACGAGCAAATAGTGTGAAAAGCGCCGATATTAACTACTACATTTTGGAAGTTATTACTCTGCCAAATAACATTGTATGCTTTGATTGCGGCAGCCATGTCAAAAGTCACTAGGGTAAATTTTTGGTTTAATTTCTCAGTCGCTTGCTGTGAAATAGTTAGGACCTCTCGAAGCGTAGAATACTCGGAGATTGATTCAGAGAGAGGAGTCATGTAGCCAATAACTGACTGACGCTGTTGAGATTTTTGTTCTGAGAGTACAGAAACCCACACGGCCCATCCAGGAACTGAATACGCATCATTAAATTTAAATCTACACAGCATCCAAAGGATATCAGAATTGATAGCAGAAGACAACGCAGCGTTGTTTGAAACGGCAGTTATGGTTGCATTAATTTTGGGTTCAGCGTGCTTCTGCACTATGCAAGGCTCGAGCGTCTTAGGTAAAAATTTCATGGAACGCTTTTTGCCACGCGTAGTGTTTACTAATAAATCACCAGAATCATCGATAGAGACGTCATCTTTGCTCTCTTGAATGAGGATACCATGAGTCGAGTGTGTAGTACCCGCACAGAAGGGGTCTCTTCATTTAGATCAAAATTATCCCAACATAAATGAGCTACTGCATTATTAGCGGTGGAGATATTAAAGGGCAATATTTTATCGTTAATCTGAATAGCAGAGCAAAGAGCAGTCTCAAGTTCCAACATAAATGAATAAGAAGCACAATGACCTGAACGATTGAGAATACAAATTATTTCCGAGCTTCCACTTAAATGCCGGATTGTCATTCCCAAACTTAAATGTTTGGGCATTTTCCAGGATCCATTGGTAGCTGCATAACAAAGGTCCTCGGAAAAAGATTGAGCTTTTCGCTTTACTTTGGTACTTGCCGTCGTTAGGGTATTGTCAACACCTCAGCATCTTTTTCCCTTACATTTTTCGATTTCCATTTTTAACTCTAGTTTCAGTCAATCCAGTCCTCATTTTCAACTTTTTCACTTTATCCCTATACAATCTTTAATAATGTCCCATAAAATTAATTACTAGACTTGCAACTGATACCTACATAGATTATAGCCAACCAATCACGCGTAGCCTTGTTGTCTCACCACCCGTGACGTCAGCAAGACTATATAAGCGTGGGTTGCCTAAAAATCGAGGTATTTTACCATCCCTATGACCCACGAACGTGTAAACTCTCTCTCTGGTCTTTTAACATCCTTATGACCCACGACCCGTGTATTTCTCTCTCATCGGTTTTATTCCACCAGTAGTGCAACTCTTCATTTCAACTTTAACGCTGTAAAACTTCGTGACATTCAATTTGTGAAATCTGTGATATGTGTCTTCATCACGTCAATACAATCTATTTCGTCTGAACTTTTGTTTTATCTTTTATCGAACATTCTTTAGTCAGTTTGTCAATCCTGACTCAAAAAGATTGACTGGTGCCGAAATACTTTGAACATTTTCTCAAAAACCCGTATTCGTGAACGGATGCTTGATCACCATTTTTAAGCGCAATCCTAAACTATAATAGGTATTTCCTTTGATTAGAAGGGAGATAAATGTTTTCAAAATTTCCGGAGGGGTACAATTATTTGACTGTAAATACTCTGCAGAGGGCGGCCACGGAATTTGAGGAGACATTTCATACGAGTGCATGATGTTGCGCCGCAGAATTGACGCAGCCTCCTCGAGTTTCCGCTTTTCCGACGCAACAGACTCAAAGGCAACTTGCACAGCTGCACCACTCTGAATGTCTGTGGAGTATACTAATTCACTTCTGTAGTTAGGCTGCCAAAACGATAGTGAATTACCAAAATGGCTTTTCAATTCGCCTTTTAATTTCTCTGTCTTATAATCTGCGTTATAGAATGACGGATATTTTTCCAGCATATATGAGAGGTAGTTCTCGCGAAGCATGGACATGCGCTCGACATTACCGTTTTTAATTATGCTCTCATTAATATGCTCGGAAACATACTGAAATGCGGCAGCGTTGGCTTTAAGCCGTTGGACTGACTCTTCCGAGGGATCCGCAAAATGTCGCCGATCCGGATTTTTGGTGTATTCTTTTCTGCATTCATTATGATAATGGACCTCTTGGGCAATAAATCAACCCCACGAATCTGTCTAAGCAGTTTCTCATCTTTTTTATTTTCTGCGGCGGTCAAGATGGATTCGGCTGCGGTTTCTGTGACGCACTGTGTCAGATATTCTCTCTCACTCCTAGATGGCACCCATTTATGTTCTTTATTACAAAATACACACGCATTTTTAGGAAACAATACACTACCAGCACCTTTGCGAGGCGAATGCTTCGATGTTGATGCAGTAGTTGCATCAACATATTCCACTCTCTGCAAGTTGGTGAATTTTTTATAGCACCATCGGTGAAAGTAGTGTATTGCACTGTCAAGCTCATCAGGAATTCCATTGCAGACATCATCGAATCGATGAGTCGGGTTGGTCGCTGCCAATCGAATTTTGCGACAACTCAAAACTCTATTAAAAGAATGATCGGTAAAACTAAGTAAATTCAGATCTTTCGTATTATGCCCGAAATGTATTATACAATGCTTTTTGCTTACTTCCTGTGAATCGGCATGTTTGCGTTTTCTAACATTTATATTTACTGGCTTTTCGTCAGCCATTTTTCATAACCTGAGTTCCTTCACCGATAATTTCTCGGATTCTTAACGACCTGGCTATTGTTCACAGCCTGAACCAAAATGCCGAAGACTACACAATTCGACGTTCTGAACGACCGAAAAACCTTGCAACAGTTGAACAATTCACGGAGACTATTCTCAACGTGAAGACAGTGTTCACTGTAAAAACCACTTCGTAGTTTAGAAACCACGGTGAGTAGATTCCCGACTAATCGGGTACCGTAAAATTCTTCTCGGAGATGGCTCTCAACGAGAAATACCCGATTGCACGAGTTCCGTGCAAATTTCTTCTCGGAGACGGCTCTCAACGAGGAACTTCGATACCCGAGCGAACAACGAATACAACCAAATGCTAATCATTAAACACAGTTTCATACACATTATATACAAACACATAGCTAACTACTGAACTTGTAAGTTTACTCGAACTCGTGCTGCCCATGCAATCAAATCACAGACCGTCCAAGTAAGCCTTATCAAGCTCTAGGATACGCAACCACCATGCTAACCATCCGATGAAATGACTGTTCGGCTTTGTAGTCCACTGACTTACGAATCGCGCGGACCGTGGAGTGGACCCCATCTAAATCAAATCAAGGAATTTAGAGGGGTAAAGCATTTTCATGAGATGTGAGCGCAACCTAGCGGAGAAAAAAGTAAACAGTAGCATACTTTCCCGGACGTCGGCTAAGCACTGCGACCGGCGTAGTTTGCAGGATCAACATAGAGATCGGAACCATCAAATTTCGTTTTAAATATCGGAACAAATACTCTCAAAAAGTAATATTACCAGTTTTGTTCAAATGAATGTTAGCATTAAAGAGAATGTTTAAATTGCCGTTGGCGAACTTTTGCCAGCAATATTGTCATGGGAAAAATCCTGAAAATTGAGAAAAATGTCAACCTTTTACTGATTACCAGGGAACTGCGTTACTCTGAGAACGGGTCGGCATGAATATTCTGAGGCCTGTCGACCAATATGAATACGCGGCAAAACTTTCCCGTTCTCCGAAAGATACGGATGACCGTGCGCTTTTCCAAAGGTATAGCCCAGTTGGAGTTGACTGATCCACCGGTGTGATTCGACCGAAATCGCGTGGAAATGAACGTATTTCTGCCAATTGGAATAAGGCGCATTAAGACAAGAGCCCCGAGACCCATAAGGATATATGCTGAACAGGGCTCACGTCATGATGCACATAGTTCCGTTCGACAGAAATACGTTCAAATAAGCTATGTTCCTTGAAACTCGCTGGCGTCCACGCTCGCAAACGCATTACGAAGCTTCAGCTACTTTGAGTCCCGAGTGCTTCCATCCCTCCAACCGTGAATACCCGAATGAGAGACCGCTCCGAGGAAGAACAACGTAACTTCTGGAGGGACGCTCCGTGGATAGGTGGTTCTCATTGCCCGTCTATCATCCGCTCGATGAAAGCCTTTTCCCCCCGAAAGGAGAATGTATTAGCGGCTTCGCCCTAATCGAATGCATCTGTGCGAGCACCTTCAGCTGAATTTTTCCCAGTCCGCTGCCCAAGATGGACTTCAAGTTTCCACAATGGCTACGTCAGAACTTTTGGTCCTGAATTATGACAATAATATTTCCAGAAATAATTTTCGCGGTGGGCGGNGGGGGGGGGGGGGGGGGGTCATACTGAAAGACTGATCTACGTGGGTCTATGTTACATTTGTAAAAAAAAGGAAAAAATTGAACGTTGATGGGAATTTAGCTTACCTCGATTAAAAGTTTCTTGTCTGGCTTCCCTTGAACAACGTAAAATCTATTAGAGTCGTGAAAGATTGTCCCCTCTTCAGCATCTGCGACCTGTTCTTCTATTCTATTCATGTATGAAATAGGAAACATCTGCGTAGCTGCTCTTTGTAAGCTCGTCAACTTAAGATTTCTTGTATTGAATATGATCTGTTTTTCCGATTCTTCTGCGTGGACGACGATGTGTTTTGTTTTAATTTGTGGGACTATCACCGTTCTAACATTACTGCTCAACGCATCTTCTCGACGACAGACTTTCTCGTGTTTAGTTTTGTTGACAATAATAATTTTTTCGGAAGTAAATCTTCTGAGGAGGAATTTTTATACAGGGTGGAGCGTTTTGAGGCTGGTTGCCATAAAATTGTGTGTAGAAGTATTTGGAAATACGGCACATCTGAATGTGAAGTAGGTACTTCAACGATTCGCACAAGAAGAGAAACACATCGGTTCATTTGGAACACGAACATTTTCAGCTCAGGAAAAAAATTACTTCGGTTCTAGGAGCGCAACTTTATTTCAGGAGTGAAGCTGTGGACTTTTTGTTCGCCGTGTCAATACAAAAGACTTCCGCTATTAGCTCTGAATTTCGGTTTCTAGGACCAAAAACACGTGTCCAATGGACATCCGTGAACTACTTTTTGGCAAAACGGCGATCGATTTTGAAGAGGCATGAGTGTGAGGTCCCCTTATTAGTTTCGAAGAAACGTTACTATTACTGAAATAAAATCTCGGTGTTTTTACTGAGAAAAGGGAAAAATTACCAAGAATTCAGGGTTCTATTTGATCCCTGTTTTTTCTTGGTAAAATTATCATTTATGGAATTGGTAATTTTACCGAGAATCTCGGTAAAATTATTGAACTTTCTCGGTAATTTTACTGGACCTTGGTAAAAACGCCAATATTTTTTATCGACTGTGGTAGAATTACAGAGATAAAATGGCAAAGTTACCGGGAATTGATTACCAATTAAAGTGGTATTCTTACCTGAAAAAACAGTAATAATACCGGTTTTTAGGTAAGCTTACCAGTCTATCTTGGTAAAATAACCTATAATTGGTAAAAAAAGTGAGATGGTAAAGGTACCAACGGACCTTGGTAAAAACGCCGAGAATTTTTATTCAGTGATAGTTGCAGGACAATTAAAATGCATAGGAGGACTTGTATACCTTCTTCTTGCGGTCGGTTGGATGGATTGTTTCTGACACTCTCCCGGCAACGACCTCCCTCTGCTCTTCCGGCAATTTCAGGTATTCCTGCGTATCAATCGGATTAATCGGATCGTTTTCAAGAAAGGAATTTAAAAATTTTGATTAACAAAAAAAAAAAAAAAACCGTTAACAAAAGTGTTGCATCAAAAAATAACAAAACAGCGAATGAAGATACTCTTCGAAAATAATGGTTAGGCATGTTATGATTGTGTTGCGCCGTAGTAGGTGCTCCCAGTTAATGGCACAGAGATGGCATGCTCCTTAGTAAAAGGCGAAGATGCCGCAATTCAATTAAGGCTCAGCTTGCTCACTGAGGATATTAATGAAGAGGAAACTTAGTTCCATTACTTTTGCCTATGATGATTTCACAAACCACAACTCAATAACAGTGAAAATAAAAAGGGCGAAAAAAATATTGATCTGAGTTAAATTTTCAAGGCTACTATTCATGGACGTAATATTCACTTAATACAACAGTAGACAACAGCTGCTACACTTTATACACAAACAGAAACATTTAACGGTTTTTCGAAGTCTACAAAAGGAGGACCTACCATTGAACGGAATAGATACTTTCTTCAGAGGTTGAAAAATTGAAAAATATCGAACCACAAAGGCAATTTTTACAATTACTGGTATATCCATTATTCGTCTTTTTCAGCTTAATTAATCGGTAGCACGTAAGGTGTACAGGCGAATTTGCGAAGGATAAAGTGAATTTATCGGGTCTAAATTCTGCTCTGTTTCCTCTCATAATGTAATACAGATCATAATATTATGTCCTTTGGTTGTTATGTAGTGTGGACCAGTTTTCTGAATGTGTTTTTGACGAGGCTGTGCGAGATGTTCTTGGCATCTTTCTTCTCGGATATTAGCGAGTAATAGTTTACTCCGTCACTCAATACCGTGCGCCGACAGACGCTTTTTTGTATAAATTTAACAAGGGTGTCAAAGTGCGCTTTAGGCATTAATATTTCAAGAGGCAAAGCACTCGACATCGATTTCAAATTACTTTTATTTACGAAATGCACCCCGCGTTGATTTTCCGTGGTGTGAATATGATATGTGCGTTCGTTGACGGCAGGCTGATCCACTATGGTGATGGGTGCCTGTTTTACTTCTCCTAGGTGTGTAACCTTGCATCTTATTTCTGTCAGTGCTGTCTGATAAGCTAAGCCGTTCGGACGTTCCGCAGTTCAGTGCTCCAACTTATCTCTTTTGATAATCTCACCGTAGTCTATGCTGCCGTGGCAGCTACGTCTCAATATCAAGTGGTGTCTAACCTAAAAATCAAAGTGATTTAAAAACCAAATTTTCGTTTCTACCCCTGCGATGGCGGGGGTAGGTGAAAATAAAAGTGATCAATCGTCTTGCGATAAAGATAAGAACGATATTATTTACGACAAAACCAAGGTAGGTATAATTACTGAACTTTTAAATACAGACTTAACCCCAGTTCTCAAAAGTGATGCACTGCATGATTCAGTTAAAGAATTTATGCAAAAATCACAAAATGCAGTGAGTGTTATATCTAAAGAAAACAAAGTGCTAATACAAGAAAAAGATGAACTTGCTGCACAACTAAAATCTTTTCTTGAGAAACAATCAGTTTATGAACAACAGAATCAAACATTAATCTCAAACCTACAATCACAGATTAACGACCTAAAACAAGAAAAAACTCTCAATTCGGGCAGCTCCTCTAGCTCGGTTAATAAAAATGTGTCTTCTATTTCTAAAGATATTTCTTCAATGAAAAATCTAACTAAACCTAACGTTAACCGTAAAAACTCAGGTCAAACTAAATTGACCCAATTTACATCTAAAAAGGACCAAGTGGCCACATCCAACCCGTCCACATCTTCTACCCAAACTCCCACTGGGAATAAATTCACACCTCTTCAAGATGAAGAGACAATGGAAACTCAAAACGACGCAGCAGATCCGGACTCAGAAGATGCCTCACTTTCAGAAGACGCAAACTCTGATCCAGAATTCAGGTCAAAACGTCTCATTTATCGACAACAACGCAAGAAAAGGAAACGCGGAAATTCACCACAGGATCCTTCAACTGCAAACAACGCACTCAACAATAAGGATAAGTCTATTGATAAGAACTCTACTAATAATTCTAATGTTAAGATAGATAAGAAACCCCTTCCTCCTCCTCCAATTAAAGTTGTAGGCATTAAGGAATTTGAGAATCTCAAAAAAATTTTAAAATTAGCTTCTCCTAACGAAGATTATAGTATAAGGTTTTTAAACAATGAAACTTGGAAGGTAAATCCATCCACAGATGAATCCTTTCGATTAATAACTGAACATTTGAATGCTGAAAAAGTGCAGTGGTATTCGCACTCAAACAAAAACATCAGAAACATAAAAGTTTTATGTAAAGGCTTACATCCATCCATGCCTGAAGAGGAAATTATGCAAGACTTACCTGCAAAAAATTTCAAAATCAAATCGGTAGTCTGCATGCGCAAAAGAGTAGAAAAGCAAATAAAAAAATCAAAAGTCTTAGATTCCTCCGATAAAAACTTAGAAGATAAAACAAATACCTCTGAAGATAATTTCAATGTTCCGAAAAAAACTATCAAGGAATACGAGTTGGTCAAAATTCCGATTCACCAACTCGATTTTGACCATACCGACTCAATTGAAAATATATTTAACATCAAAGCAATTGCCCACACAATTGTTAAAATTGAGCAAATTAAAACAGATCCCACCTTGGTGCCTCAGTGCAAACGCTGTTGTGGTTTTGCGCATACAGCAAATTACTGTGCTAAGACACCAAGATGCGTCAAATGTGCTGGAAAACATTTTTCACATGAATGTGTTTTCCAGGGCAAGATCATTAACCCCAAATGTGCTAACTGCGGTGCTGTAGGTCACCCGGCCAGCTACAGGGGCTGCCCTTTCGCCAAGGAATTCCAAATGGCGAGAAAACAACAACTCAAACGAAAGAAAAACCCGGAAAATAATGAGAAAAACTTTCCCCAAATGGGTAAAAAAAATAAAACAACAAACGTAGCTAAGCCAAAGCCATTAGAAAAGTCTTTTGCGCAAGCAGTTAAAAATGATGAGTCAAACTCCAATCAATCTGATATTATCAGCACGCTTCTAAAAACCATCGAAGCACTCAATGTACAAATTCAATTGTTGAACGAAAAAATTAGCCGCTTAGAAGCCCGAGCTAAATAAATGATTCATCTTTTCTTTGTATTTTTATGTGTAATATTGTTAGTGAAAATGTCTATTTGTCTTTTCCAAATAATGATGACTGTCCTTTTTTCGAGCAGGATGACGCAGTCATTAATTACGATGATGTAGTGCAGCTTCCACACACGAAATCTGATAGAAACCTGAAGTCATTAAATTTTATGGCTTGGAACTGCGGTGGGCTGACACGGGTGAAGGCCGAGCAATTCAATGTCACGCTAAGAGATTTCAATGTGGACGTAGCCCTTCTGTCGGAGACCTGGTTCACAAGAAACGACTACAAGAGGTATTTTGTGGGGTATAGAATGTACCTACAACGCTCTACACCCTGCCAATAAACATAGAGGTGGATCCTCAATTCTAATAAAAGAAAATTTAAAACACAATTTAATTAAACTTATAGAAACACCAGCATTTCAAAGCGCGGTGATTAGATTAGAGACAGAAATTGGAGAGTTTAACTTGGCTTCACTCTATACCCCACCTCGAAATATTCTCTCACCTGATGATTATTCCAACTTTTTTGATGAACTGGGTCCCACTTTTATGGTAGCCGGAGATTGGAACGCAAAGGACCCTACATGGGGTTCCAGAATAACTAACCCAAAAGGAAAATCCCTTCTGGAAGCAGTAAATTTAACAGGTGGAAGTTTTGTCACTCCAGGGAAACCTACGAACTTCCCATATGATCCTAAACATAATCCGGATCTAATTGATTTCTTTGTATATAAAAATCTAAATTTAATAGATAAAACAACTTGTGACATATTACCCCCTCCTTTACAGGGTCATGCAAAAGTAATCATGTCCATATTTACAAATCCAGTCTTGGTTGACAGACCCCCAACTTTCTGTTCAAAAAAGACAGACTGGGATAAGTTTCGGCAAGACTTAGATAACCTTATTGTTAACAGCGTTCCAATCTCCTCTCCTGTGGATATTGACAGAGAGACTGAACTGTTAGTGGAACAAATTCAAAAATGTGCGAGAAATAATACCCCTACGGCAACTAACAACTCTCGTCCTTACACAATACCAAAAGAATTATTAAATTTAATTCGAACAAAACGGAAAGCTCACAGAGTTGCAGCAAATACTAAAACCCCTACTGATAAAAGTCACTACAACCGTCTTAACAAAATAGTTAAGAAACGCACACAAGATTTTCTTAACAAAAAATTTGAAAATTTCATTGAATCACTCTCACCAACAAAAGACAAAAATTACTCTTTATGGGCAGCTACAAGATATCTGAAAAAACCTAAACAATTAAAATTTCCAATCAGAAAAGCAAATGGTTCTTGGGCCAATTCAGATATAGAAAAGGCTGAAGTTTTGGCCGATCATTTTGAGGCAGCTTTTAAGCCTCACAATGACATCGAAACAGATTCATCTTTATCAGATTTGGAGGGAGCTTCCACTGACAGTTCGGTCTCAGAAACACAAAATCAGGGGGAGGCGTCAGCATTGAAACCTCGTAAAAAAGTCAGAAAGATTCCACCAGTTAAAATTAAGACCATTTCTCCTTCAGAGCTCTCCAAGGAAATTAAAGGAAAGATCAAAATTAAGAAAGCTCCAGGCTTCGACAAAATCTCAGGTTTAATCTTGAAAAATTTACCCAAAAAAGCATTAATGAAACTAGTTGCTATTTTCAACGCAGTTTTTCGCTGTAAATACATTCCAGCACAATGGAAAATCGCTGAAATCTTTGTTCTACTGAAGCCTGATAAACCACCAGCAGAAGCAGCTTCCTATAGA
>NW_017547136.1:525503-597976 GCF_001854935.1 Bemisia tabaci
GGGGGGGGGGGGGGGGGGGGCTCCCCCGACAATTTTTGCGAAAATAATCCCTCGACCCCAGAATGAAATTTAAGCAGTTTTATTATACCATTTGTGCAGTATTTATAAGTTGAAAATTGACAAATAATACTTCTTTTAGCCTAATTTCATATACAGGGTGATCCAAAAGTCCCTTTCACCCCCTCTAACTTTTTACCTAATTGAGGTAAAGATTTGAAACTTGGGGGATATTCCTAGGTCAAAGGGAGCTACTTTTTGGCCCCCCTAAAATTTTCAGGGGGGCCCCCTTGAGGGGGATGGCCCCCAACTTTTAATTTTCAAATAGGAAGACCCCCTTTGTGATAGCTCGTTCGAAAGAGCATAAAAAAGAAAACTTTTCGCGCAAACCCAAAGTCAATATCTCAAACCGTTTCAAAATGGCGGCCGGTTAAAGTGCAAAATGGCTGAAAATTCACACCGGTTATTTGTCGGTGGATTTGCGCGAAAATCGGTGTGTTGGGGTATGTTGACACGAGAAAAACGAATTTGACGATAGATTTTCAAAAAAACCAAAATTTCCAAAATGGCCGTCGGTTAAAGTTCAAAATGGCCGGAAATTGTCACCTCGGTTTTTTCCTAATGGATTTGCCTAAAACTTGGAATTTGAGAGTATTTTGGCATAAGATAAACAAATTTGAATTTAGATTTCTAAAAGAAATCAATTTTTGGTCATTTTGAACTTTAACCGGCGGCCATTTTGGAAATTTCGGTTTGTTTGAAAATCTAACGTCAAATTCGTTTTTCTCGTGTCAAAATACCCCCCAAATACCGATTTTTGCGCATATCCATCGACAAATAACCGGTGTGAATTTTCGGCCATTTTGAACTTTAACCGGCCGCCATTTTGAAACGGTTTGAGATATTGACTTCGGGTTTGCGCGAAAAGTTTTCTTTTTTTATACCTACTTTTTTGAACGACTTATCACAAGAGGGGTCTCATTTGAACCCCCCCCCCCCAAAGGAAGCTCCCCTGAAAATTTCAGGGGGAAAAAAGTACGTTCCTTCGACCAAAAAACATTCCTCAAGCTCCAACTCTTTACCGTAATTGGGTAAAATGTTAGAGGGGGTGGAAGGCCCTTTTGGATCGCCCTGGATATAATAAATAAATACTTGGTAGTACTTAAAGTAGGACCCACGAGCGATGAGCAGTGAGCCACGGGTATTTCTCGCACGTCGCTGGCACCGAGCTCGGGCGTAACGATGCCGAGTTGAGCCAAAGTAGAGCCCTATATATACGCCTAATCGCCAATTTTATCGCCCTGCTAGATTAAACAAATTTTTTTGGAAACATTTTTTTTATGAATTTTGCAAGTGGTTATCTTTACTCTTTATCATAAAACGACAGAGGCCTGATTCATAATCGGTCAAACAGAAGAGAAATTGGGTGTAGTTATACAGGTTGACTGTATTCACCACAGGGAAAATAATTAAGAGAAGAAATTGGGAAAAAATTATTCTCTTGTGAACAATTACAGTAATTACACAATATGCTCATATAGTTCGAAATTTTTATCTGAGGACAGGGGTAGAATGCTTTTTCATAATAGAAATATTTGAGTGGTAGAATATGGATGGGTTTTTTCATAAATAGTCAAAATATGTTTAAACACAATACATAAGATACTTATAACTTACCTTAACTATAACTTGCGAAAGGCGAGTCAACACAGCAAATAACCGGCAGGCACGTAAAAGCACAATAAAAGAATGTGAAAAACTTTACTTTACTACCTTACAAGAAATAAACGAATAAAATTACGCCCGTGGTTTTGAGAGGGGGAGGGGCCACCACACTCACTTTTGCAGCCGGCATTGGGGATTTTGATTTCGAGTTCAAACCAATTTTTTCGCTGCTGGGAATAGAGTGGGTGGGGGGGGGGGGTGCAGCCCCTAGAGGATAATAAAGCGGTCGGGACTTCGGGAGCCCGAGTCTGCCCGGGGAAGCTTACGTTTGCGAATCGGAAAAAACGCGCGCGCCTTCAAATGAGATATCCCCCCACCCGCGAAACTTGGCATCGTGTTCTTATATCCGTTGGAACTCATTGGACAAGTGGGGTCGTAACATGTGTGAAAGTCGAAAGTATGAATGATTTCTTCTTTTTTTCCGCCTCGTATTTATTTTGGTAGCACTTAATTATTTTTGTATACATAACGTTTCACACCAACCTAGACCTACTGACCTCTAACCGACACTACTGACAATATTTGCCCAATATTGTAAAAATATTATGTCTTATCTGGGTAGACAGACACTTAGGGTTCTCAGTTTAGATATTGAAAAGGAATTAACTTAGAGCCATCAACGTTGCAATCGACATAGATGACACCACCTAAAGGATTTAAAATTAGAACTAGACTGCAAAAAAAACAAAAAACAAAAAAAAAAACAAAGAATTACAAAACGGCCTGAGTACATGAAAAATAGTAACGTGGAAACTCAACTAAAACGAGGCTTCACTACATGCAGTAGTCAATATTTGTGGGTATTTAAAATGTTACGTCTCAGCCGTGAATATATCTCTTTCCCATCATTTCCGTCGTCTATCAGTGGGTCTGGCACGATAGCCATAGCTCTAAATTCGAAATATATTATGTCTTCTAATGATACGATAGACAAAAAGTCAATCAAGTGCTTAAAATGAAAACCACATCCATCGTTCTCAATCTCAATTTGCTCCAGTTCTGCAAGATACTCATTGAGATAAGTTGGGTCTGTAGGCAGCTGACGCACATTGTCAGAATATTTCTGTTCAACTAAATTTTTTGACCATAATATTGTTCAGGAGATAGACCATGTTCGGTCCTNTTTGAGTGACTTTCTCAGGACCCTGGATTCTTGAAATTCAAATTTCCCGGCAAAGTAAAAAGTAAAATTTTCCTTGTTTTGGGTCATTAAGTGCTTATAACTTTTTGAAAACTCCATGGATCTTAATGAAACCCTTAAACGCCATCCGGCTAACTTAGCTGCGTCCATAGACACCAAGATCGTTGGAATCCGTGCCGCCGTTTGCTCTGAATTCCATTCTAAATCGAATCAATTTTCAGATTAAGGGAGTTGCCTGTGACTAAGAGTGTCGGCCACCCGTTTGTTATCGGGACTTTAGTAGGACGTCATTTTCCTCGACCGGGGGTGGCTACCGCCACTCTTGATACTTTTTAACATGTAGACACGGATAGGAACTCTAGATGACACTGTCTGTGCGTAGCACGGGTTAAACTGCCAGTCCTCCTATAATACACTTCTTAAGTACTATCTCTTGCTTGCTTTCGTGGCTGCGTTTTACTCACACAACAACTACGCTCACAGATTAGAAATTGGCAGAAAAAGGCGGCGTTTTATTTAAAAGCACTGATGAGCCTTCAGACGTTGCCAAGTTTCCTTCGATAAACACCGACTTCATTAGGAAGATTGTGAATATTTTTTTCCAAAATTTCCAGACCATCTTACACACAATTTAATCTAAAATATCTGAAAATTTCATGGAAAAATATGCATGAATTTCGTCGTTATGTGTGTTTATCAAGGAAAATTTGGCAGCTATCTAATGTTAACACGTCCTAAACGTCCTTCTTCCTTAGCACGGCGGAACACGCCGATATGGCTTTATGAATGGATCGTATTCGATACATCAAACAGGTGAAATTGTATTGATATCGATTGGTGCAAAATGTAAACATAGCTTCAAAAGTCAATCGAGTGATCTGAGAGAACGGGTTTCTAGGGATAGTTTCTTTATTCTTATGCGTATTTAATAGTAATGGAAAGTAAACTTGTGAGGAATTTAAAGTTGAACTTCTTTTTATCGGGCTGCATTTTGTTTGAAGATATTACCTTTCTCCCGATCACTTGTTATCCGATTTTAGACGATAGCTATTTCGATGTTAATCATCATCATTAGGTCACTTCGACTTCGATTTGGTAAACACTAAAAGTCACATCGTATATTATTAAAATTTACTATTTACTAAAAAACACTATTANTGCACCCACGAGTGTTTTAATAGTGTTTTTTAGTAAATTTTAATAATATACGATGTGACTTTTAGCGTTTACCAAATCGAAGTCGATGTGACCTGATGATGATGATTAACATCGAAATAGCTATCATCTAAAATCGGATAACAAGTGATTGTGAGGAATTGTCTTATTTTTAGGTTTTCCTATTTAAATCATAAAATTTTCGTTTGAGGTTATGCTCTATTGTCTTTAACCAAACGATACATCGAACCCCAATCGAATATGATCTATAAGAAGTGACTCCGACTCCGCTAGGAGGAATAACCAACCGGGCACGAGGGGACTGGGACTTGGAATAAAAAGGCAGAGACTGGTTGTTATTGTTTTTATAGTTAAATAAATAGGTAAATAAATTAAATAAATAGACATTTATTGAATTTTAAGGAAACAAAATAATAAATAATTTACAGCTGGTAGTAGGTAAAAATCCAGACCCCCCGAGTCAGCAGACATGGAAGACGCCCGTTGGATGGTGAGAGGCCGACGCTTCCATTCCGACGTTATCTAAAATGTTAACAATTCTGTACAAAATAGGACGACTCTTTGTTTTGTTTCCTTAAAACTAAGTAAACGAGAATTGGCAATGGTCTTTTCTCTGATTATGTTTATACAAAAGGTGGGGGGCTTCAGCATTCTTCTCATCAATGGTTATCGGTCCAACGAGGTTTGAGTTATTTTCTTCGTATGTTGTTCATTGTCGGTGTTGAACTTCCTGAAACACGAAATCAGCATCGCGTTAGCGCATTTGGATTTGAAATTTTTTTCACAGTATGGCGAATCAATGACTAAAGTCGAAGAAAGCCGATATCCAATTCAATGGTTGGAATTATCCGCCCACGTTTTATTTAATGCGCCAAGAAATCGTGGGAAGTATATTTTATTTTTTCTGCGAACTTTTTGCATTTATACAGAAATAATTCCCAGAAATTGGAAGAAAATATCCTTGTCCACTCTCTCAATGCGAGCAACTTATTCGGAAAGTGCAGATGCTGACTTCTCGTCTGAGAGTAACGAATTGGTAAAATTTTCGACTAGCAAATCTTTCTCCGACAAGCTATCTGAACTATTTTTGGGCAGGATCCTGATTTTTCGCAGATTGCATAACACCTACTTACATCTCAAAATTTCACCATGTCGATCACGAAATGTCGGATTTTAAGGGTATGCTACCTTTAGAAGCCAGCCTTCATTGTTGCTTCTTGGAAAAATCATATCGTGTGTTTCATTGTATTCATCAAAAGTTGATCTCATTTTTCCTCTTCTCGCCGAGGTTTCTTATAATCTTCCAGTTAATTTGAATTATTTGTCACTACTTACACAGTTTATTCTTCCTCTTCCTCCTCTTCTTCCTCTTCTTCCTCTTCCTCCTCTTCTTCTTCCTCTTCCTCGGCTTCTTCCTCTTCCTCTTCCTCACCCTGAAAATAAAGAAACGAAATATTTATGAAGAACACCTTGATCATTACCTCAACACCTTCATTTCAGCGAGGCAACTTCTCTGTAAGACTTCCGAACGAGGCGGAAAGAAACTCATTGATGCTGCATCTCCATTAGTCGTAGGTATAAGGATTCCTCTTTTTAACAGAGAAACTAGTTTAGAAATCATGCAACTTTCTCGCCTCAAAACATATTCTAAATGGAAATGCAGTGTAATTCAATTTACACGATTTCCCCTTAAAATTGTCAATAATTTTAAAAAAAAGAAGGCACTATTTGTTCTCCAATCAACATTTTTCAAGTAAATATGAAGATGTACAACTTTAACAACATTGCAATCGAACATGTCCCCATCTATCAATCGCCTTCCGAATGATCCGCCTAATTTCAGTAAGAACCAATTTCGGCAACATCGAATTTTGGGTAATGCCGTTGTAAGGAGCGTCGACCAATAATATGCAGGTTACAGTTTCGTTTTTATTGAATGAGTGGCTAATTCTTATCATTAGTCCGTAACAACAGAATTAATCTTGAGCTGGGCAAGAATCGCTCTCACCGCTAAGTAGTAATACTGTGTCCGGTGAAATTAATCTTGAACTTAAAACACGGAAAAGTTTTCGATCGATCCTCCGTTGTAGGTTCTCGGTATTGATCTTACGTCGACACCTCAAATGATCTGAATGCAGTCTTCTTTTGTGGTTTCGAGACCGCTTGTCTAATCATTGGCAATATTACCATAAATATAACTCAACTACTTCTTCATTTAATGACGCGTAAAATGGCTCCTAAATTCTCTTAGCCTTCATCTATTCAATCAGAATTTCAAGTTGAATCACAATCTGTCTCCATTTTATAATTCTCGCAAATTAAGGAATGGCCCTCTACAGACAGGCTACGAAAGTAACCATTATAGCACATATTGTCTCGAAAAATACCGTGGATACTTTCACAATTTTTAAATCTACCTCATTGGTTAAAAATATCTGTTCTGTATGTGACGATTCGAACTTTCCGCTGCCAAAAGACCAAAGTCTTCTCGAAAGAAATCCAGCGCAAAACTTGTTTCGTTATGTTCTTCAAGGAACTAACTTATGATTTGTGCTGGTTTTTACTCATTTATTTTTTTTTAACGAACATGGAGTTACACGGCATATCAATGCGGGAGGTTATCAGCATAAAACCAAACTTAAGTTAATTACCCCACGTGAAAGTATTTTTTCAATGTTTTAATTGATCCACCTTGTTTTGGCTTTTTCACTAGCGGGAAATATTCTTAGAGTAACTTTTTTGTCAGCATGCAACCGTTTGTTTCTCATGAATTAGGTAAATTTGAAATTTCTAGTATGTTTAATGCGCTGCTACTCAAGATTTAACGGAATAGTATATTTTATAGCCACATCTTTCAGTCTTAATCGATCTAGCGGCTCATTGTTCACTGAGGAATACTCAATAGAAGTCCTAGGTACTTTATTCATAGTGATATTTTTTCATCGTGTTCCTTATATTTTTCTTTTTGATGTGAAGTGGTGATAATTTGCAAGAGATGCCTTACCTCTTCTTCTTCCTCGTCGTCGCCGCCTGCGTCGGCATCTTCGTCGTCCTTCTTCACCTCTTCTTCCTCCGGACTCTCGGGTTCTCCCTTCTTCTTGCCAGGGCGCTCGCCGAACCATTTCGGTAATTTGGCTGAAAAATAGCCAAGCGGTATTACGAGGTTGCAATTTTATTCGATCAGTTGCGGTTCGCTCTCCTAACTTAGGTGTAATGTATGCCCTGGATGAAAAAGTTTTTGGCGCAGTGGAAAAAAAAGTAGCTCGAAACTAGAGTCCAGATTCATAATAACATTGACGAGAAATTGACTACATTTTGAAGTTTGGAACTTTAAATTCTAGCCCGGTTTTTAAACGACGTCTGTGCCATTAGTTTCCCTATGCACATGAGTGTTTTTCCAGAAGAGCAAGAATTTACAGTTGCAAATTGCAAAATGCATTCCTAATAATACTCTTGATTCAATCAGATTTTTCCTTGAATCGTAGAGCCGAGCCCCTTGATTTAGGCGAATTTACTTTTGATTCAAGCAAAAACCCCGATTGAATCAAGAGTATTTTTCCTTGTCAATGTTCTTAAGAGTCTATACTCTAAATCCAAGCAGTGACTATTTTTTCCTGTGCGACACAAGAATCCAGATTTTGGGAAACTCTTAGCCACTGAGGAAGTCAAGGAACTCGTGGTAAAAGTCTGAAAATAACTAGAGGTGTCGTCAGATAAGTTGGACCTAGTTTACATTCCAATTGCAAGCGATCGCCATGCTATCGTCCAATAGCGATCCCGGATTGACCGCGACCCAATCGTGAGCCTACTCGATCCTCGATCCCTCCCGGACGATTGCATCGCCGTAGCTTGTGAACGAGGAGTAAGCAGGTGCAAACTTAGTTGGAGACACCTCTATAAATGCCCATTACGGCAGTTAATTCTGCAGGCTTTCAGACTAACCATCACTCTTGATTTTAAGGTGATTCGACGGACGCCACTTTTTTTTCAGAACGACGTGCGATGTATCGCATCGATTGGTTCCATAACTTCAGCTACTGTCATTTGTTTCGATTTTTTAGATCGCACATCTGTTGTCATGATACTGAAGAACTCATGTACCAAATTTGACGAAGAAATTCAACGTAATAAAGGCGTGGTTTTTTTTAGAGGAAATATATCGCATTCGAGTGCAGTTTCGATATTAGTGTCGAATGCGATATTTTTCCTCTATAAAAAACCACGCCTTAATTACGTCGAATTTCTTTGTCAAATTTGGTACGTGAGTTCTTCAGTCTCACGACAACAGAAGTGTCATCTCAAAATTCGAAAAAAATGACAAGTGGCTGAAATTATGGAACAAATCGATGCGATGCGCACGTCGGTATGACACAAAAAATGGCGTCCGTCGAGCCAGAGTTTTCTCTAGTGTACGAGCAGCACTTCGATCTTTTTCTTCTACCTTTATTTTCTGTAGAGGATTCTTCTTCTTCTTTTTTTTTTTTTTTTTTTTTTTTTTAATTGCAATCGAGAAATGGGTTTTTCGTGATACTCTATTCGGAAGTCATGAAGTGTGAAGACTTTGGAAATAATTGACTGATGATTAGTTTTTAAGAATATTTGGAAATCATGAGATATGATTATTTTTCGTCCGAATGTCCACGTAAATCGTTGCTCCTCTAACGTAAGGGCACATCTCAATTCGACGTGAGCCATGTCCTCCACATGACTCCACGCTTCCAGGGGCTCACATGGAAATATAGAGGTAGGTACGCCCTTTCGTCAGAGCAGCGACGATATGTGAATCGTTGCTCGCTAAATTTACAGCCTGTCCGTATGAAGCAAACTGTGCATACGAGCTTGAGAAAAATTAATGAAACATATCAAGTTTCCTTTCAAAAAACTTATTATTTCAAAAACCAGTGTATTTGAAGATAACTTCTCAGTAATCTACCAATCAAAATCTAGTAGATCGGGTTAGCATTCCTGCGCTAACCAATCTACCAATTACTTTGATATATACACTAGTTTTCCAAAATACTTAGTTGCAGGTTGTCACCATCCCGTGTTTCCCATTTTTAATCTCCATATTGTTTATCTTAAAATACCTGGAATTGTTTCCGAACTAAGTTTCTACTCACATTTCTGGCGGTTACCGTACTGGTCTGTTTTTTCGCTCCATTGCTTTTCTATGATTTCTTTGTATTGTTCCAAGTAGCCCTATGAAATATACAAAATGCATAACACCAACTCACATCATTTTTGTGCAAAACAGGCAACGACAATGCAAAAAAGGGAAAAACTCCTTTGATCGCATCTCCAATACACATGCAACACGACTCAACCTAAAGTTTGCTCTTCAAGATTTTTCACCTCTTTCACAATCTGGCTCTTTTATCACCTTAATTTTGGACCTGATTCGGGTCAAATTTACATGAAAATGATGGAATGAGTGATCAGAAATCCTACTTGACCAGTAATTCCTGCAAGTAATCGATGACATGTGAATTGGAGATCAGACCATCGGAGAAATGACACTATTCAAAAAAGTTCATGTGATGTATTTGATGCTGATTCATGACTTACGATGACTTCCTCCTTGACTCATGCAGCCAATAAACACAGAAGTTAAACCGTATGTACACGCATGACCTAACTACCACCTCTGTGTATCTACGTTCCCCCTCTGTAATATCTCTCAGTTTTAAAGGCGAGTTTTAAGTCTGCCTTAATTTTATCTCCAACTTGGGTAACGCTCATATTGTCTTATAAATTGAAACCAGGACACTCAGCTCGTGTAGTTTAGCAACTGGGCTTCTTTAATGTAATACCCCGATTAACGCAAGAGATCTGATTTAATGTCTGTTGACAGAAAGTTCATAGGTACAGAAGATATTCCTGCTTTAATTCTTTAATTTAATTCTAAATTGAATTTCTCAATGGGTCGAGTCGATTTCCACTAAATTTGGGCACTACTATTCTTCATTATGATGAAGATAAATGTAGTGCCAGTGTTTTCAAGGAATAAGATTTGCAATCCTAGAAGCTTGTCAACCGTGCGCTCATAGGGCTCTTTTCATGCAAGCTATACCAATCGCTCATTTTGCGTATTTTTCCTCTACTTAAAACTAATTCTCTAGTTCAGGAGGCGAATGACTTTTCTTCCAACTTTTTCGTTCACCACCCAGTCCTCGTGTTAGCGTGCCCCCCTTCACGGCGATTGTGTATCTTGCTGTTTTAATGACTGAGTGACACGATGTATGAGTGAGATGTGATGACAAAAAGATGACAAAGCCACATGCTGCAGATGCTGATAGTAAATCGCATGCTATATGCAAGAGGAATCGTTGGGTAGGAATCAGTTCGAATGAAGAGGAGTACAGGGGTCAATCATAGGTATAATCGAAAGAACACATATGAAGTTTCCTAGCAGTGAAATAATTATACGCGCTGCGCTCTCGCACGTTCACGTGGAATAATGTATGCGGGTCGATTTCCATGACTGTTAGTGAGAACGGTTACGATAATGCAAGCTCCTTCGCGCACAGTAAATCTTAGAAATCTTAGTTGTTTTTATGAATAATTTTAGTTGTTAATGCGTTGTATGTATATCACACATAAGGTGGTAGTAGTAGTAATATACGTTTATTTTAAAACGGTGTCATAATATCACACAGAATGTGAGAAAGGCCAGGACCTCATTAGCTCCTTCGCGTCAGCGTAAAGATAAACCCTGATCAATACTTGTTTGTGATAGCATCTGTGAAGGATGACCTTATCCTTCGGAAAAAATTGTTCCTTAATTTTTGTAAACACGTAAACCACGTTTTTATGACCTACGGTTGTATATCTTTGAACTTTAGGACTGATACCTCCCTTAATTTTTAAGATGTTTGGATCAAACTTGCGACAAAATTTCCAGATTTTTCTCCTCCAGGCATTCACCAAATACGAGTAGTTATGGAAAATTCTCACCTGGAAGATTGGGTAATTTTCGGTCGTTTTCACAAGTCCAGTCACTTTTAAGTTATTGGTGTTAAATCGCGAATGATCAAAAACATTTTGATTCGAAGGAAATTCTGTAGGAGTGGTCCATGCATATAAGTTGTTAATACGTAGAGGAAAATGCAATCCATAATGTGAGCTAAGAAACGGAAGTAGGGATTTGAGTGCGGCGGTTTTTTCTATTTTTCTTCGGAGTGGAATTTGATCCGTTTCAGTTTAAACTTACTATCGTTTTTAATCAGGAATTACTCAAGCTTTCAGCGAAATAGGTTAATTACATAGATTTGAATGGTATTTAGTATTTTTTCTCGCAACAGCTCTACTTCAGCGATTGGATCTAGAGTCCAGACTCTTGAAAACATTGATAAGAAAAAATACTCTTGATTCAATCGGATTTCTGCTTGAATCAAAACGAAATCCGCTTAGATTAATAGGCTTGGTTCTTGATTTAAGCTAGATTCTGATTGAATCAAGAGTACTTTTTCTTGTCGATGTCTTAAGAGTCTGGACTCCAGATCCAATGTGGTTTTTTTTCCAGTGTTCAACCTAAAAGTGTGTCCTACAAGTGGTTCAATAAGTTTTTACTATTTCGGTTGCTCTACACTAACTCGCCAAAATACACCTAAAAGCATAATCTACTGGTTCACCAACCAGCTCTAATCGAACTTGCTCCAGAAACCGTCGAAAGTGATGATCATGGGTAAAAATCGTCGCAACATTCAATGTACATGTAATCATTCAAATGAATTTATCTCTAAAAAATACAGTGCCACATGAAACATACATGAAATCATTCCAACGGATTTTTCCTCTAAGAAAAATCCGTAACATTCATCGTCCACGTCGCAAGGCCAAAATTCAACGCAGAACTTTTCTCTAAACATGTTTCTCTTGCGAGCAAACAATGGCATCACCGTACTTACTCTTCTTTCGCTTGGCGAATCGGTCTTGTTTCTCTTGCCATTTGTACTCCACGAACTCTGCATACGTATTTTCCCAACCCTTCAAAAGTAAATTTCATCGTTTTAGTTCAGTTAAAAAAACTTCTAAAGGAAACTAGTTTCCAGAGGTTCGTTCAACTTTCACTGAAGCGCGCAGCGCAGAAGCGCTCCTTCGTATTTGCGGCTATGTGATTTCGACTACGCAGGAGTTGATATAGTCGTATCACCCCTTTTGTAATGATCGCTCCCGTGCTGAGGAAGCGCAATTTGACTTCGCCAAATTTCCCTCGATAAACTATACATTTTCAGGGAAACTCTTTAACAATCATCATCATCATCCCCCCCCCCCCAAAAAAAAAAATGTTTAAGTGAATTTTCTCCGACATCGCAATTAAAGTATCTAAAGTTTGAAGTCGAATAACAATCGTATGCCTTTTCAAGAATAAATATATTATCGGGAGATTTTCAGCTTCTTCCGAATTTTTTCAGGATGTTCTCGAGAACATGCTAATGATGAAGAGATCTCTTAATCATAAGCACAGACCGTATGCATATTCTAGTTATTAATCAACAGCTGTCTTCTCAGAGAAAAGCCGTTGTAGGGTATCCATATTCTAGTTATTACTCAACAGTCGTCTTCTCTGAGAAAAGCCGTTGTAAGTTTTTTGTGAGTATCGGCGGTGAAAGGAAGCTTGTGTGGATTATCTTATAAAATCGTAAATCAATTTTTTAGGAAATTGAAACTTCAGGGGAGAAAAATTTCAAAAGTATGAAACAAGCTGTTGAATTTTATGGGCTGAGGATCGATTATTAAATTAGCGGAACCTTGTAATACTTTTTTACCCTGAAATCTAAATTTGCTGAACCCTCTAATATCTTTATTTTCCCTGAAATCACTACGAGACTGTAAATTGCCGCTTGAAACCACCTTGAGTAAACGCAAGCGAATTTACCTGTCTCAAAAAATGCACTTCTTCTGACACTGTTACAATTCCTCTTCCTCTGAAACCTTCTTTCATTAGATGGTAAATCATACGGGCCTCCTGAATAAAATACGCTATTCCAAGATTGACTACGATACTGCCAGGAGTATCATAAAAATTCTGTAGTGTGTGATGTTCCTTGTTTCTTTCTCCTTAAAAATGGTGTCATTACTTTAATACAAAGTAGCGTCTGCTGTATTCATGTCAGGCGCAAACCATAAACCATATCAAGCTACGAATTAGATCATCAAAACATCATGGGATAACCGTATTGAAATACTTGGCATGGGCGCACAAGAAGTATTAAATCACAAGTAAGCGAAAAATTGTAAGTTTGTTAAGCAGGAAAGGGTTTGGTGGTTTGAAGTCCCGTAAGTTTTGCAATTAGGGAAGCAAAGCCGTTCAAGTGCACACGGTGAATTACTGAAGGCGTATTGCTTAAGCGCTGGAAGAAGAAAGTGAAACCATTGGTGATTTAATTTTTTTTGTGTTGACGGTGATAGCTCCTATCTCAGAGGAGTGATCCACTGGTTAATTGCACTATCAGTCGTAGAACCCTTTTGCCGACTACGACGAAAAAAGTGCCCTTGGACGAGGTGTAATTTTTGAAAACTTCGTGCGGAATATCAGACTATTGCGCTCGTCATGATTTAGTGCCTTTAAATCCTCGCATTTATCTCTCACAGACCTCTTACACCAGTTATTGAAAATCATATGGCTCCTATTTTGCGTCTCCTCTGAAATAAGATTCATATCGCCGATGGAAGGGGATTTTTACTGAACTAGTCAAATTTGACACTATAAATATCGCTAGTGAACAAATCAACTTTCAGATCATATCATGTGAATTCAGTAATATGGTTGACCCATTGTAATCAGCTCGCTTATCTATACAAAGAGTTTAAATTTCAACTGTTCCCCTATTTTTCCGTTGAAATTATGTTTTTCTTAATTTCTCCTGTGTCCACTTCGTTCGCGGCACCTACATTACAGCAGTTCTCAACCTCTTTTGGCCGCGGACCAACCCGCAGCCGAAGGCCATCAATGAAAGTCAACGTTTTTTTCTTATGTGTTTCTCTCTTCATGTACACATGAACATTTCAGAATTAAATGGAAGTGTTAGGTTTCATTTGATTTTCGGGTCGGAGATGTAAACATTTCATTTCTCCTTATGATAACTCCACCATTAACTTTCTCATGATACTTAGGTCGTCCTGAATTGCAGTTTGATAATAATCGAAGACAGCGTTGTCTGCATTTTGTAACCATGGTCGTCGTTTCAAGGCTGCTTCACTTTTTAGGGGTTTCCCATTCC
Source organism: Bemisia tabaci (assembly GCF_001854935.1). Lineage (NCBI taxonomy): Eukaryota > Metazoa > Arthropoda > Insecta > Hemiptera > Aleyrodidae > Bemisia > Bemisia tabaci. Next base: position 539,766 of record NW_017547136.1, read on the forward strand.
AAAAAGAAATTTTGCCAGTTCGGAAAAATGTGAGAGAGAACAAAATAATGTTTGAAGGCTTTTAAGTACAACAAAACACGAGCCCGTGGGCCACCGGATGAGAACCACTGTTCTATTTTGTGCCAATTCTTCTAGCACGGGAACGATGCTGCGAGGATTACAGAATCAATGATACGACCGTAATTGCTTTTTTCCCACGTAATTTGTGATAATCCTTCATGAAATTGATTTTTCTTTCAGCCAATATAGAATATTTTAAGCATAGCTTTTCACTCCGGTATATCTGCCAATCGACTACCCTCTCTGAACTGGCAGCTCTGAGCATACACATGTTTATGCAATGCATCGTTTGAGCATTTGGTTATTAAATACTAGTACGTACCAGGGGCGGAAATGGGGGGACCCCCCCCCCCCCCCACAATGCTGCTCGGCCCGTTTCAAAATTGTCAAGGACCCAAACTACTAATTCACTTTGAGGTAAAAGGCATGTGGAATGTAATAAATATGAGCTTAATCTTAATGTAATCGATCAAAGATGTCAGAAAAATGAAAATTATTCGCAAAGAAAGCAGCTTCCTCCGAGTGAGGAACATGGAATGCAGTTTGACTGTATCCGGTTGTGGTTTTTCGCGCACTTTAGCGCAATACTTGTTTTCATGAGAGTTAAATTAAGATATATTCAATTAAAACCAACAGTAAGTTATGATATTTTTGGAAACAAGTCAGCAAAATTTCTGTCATCTGTAATATTTAATTCCATTTAATTTGTCATTGAGAATGGCTTTTAAATTGCTCCCAAGACGTTCTTATTTTCAAAAATTTTCCGGGGGAGACCCCCCGAACGCCCTCTGCAGCTGGGGGAGTCCCCCAGACCCCCCTTAGCCCAAGTCATATATCCTTCTGTGCCCTCCCCCCACAAAAAATTCCTAGTTCCGCCCATGGTACGTATGCGGATGGCTGTAAGTTTTAGTTGAAGTTATTGAATTGTCAACTTACGCCTTCGAACAGCTGTTTCTTGTCATCGTATGATCGGGTATCCACACGACGTTCATATTTTGACGCTACTTGAATTTTAGGCTGAAAAGTAAGAAATTATTCAGAATTACTAGAGAATTAATGAGAGTTATTTTCGAAAACGCGCAACTGCGACGTTTTGTTGATCTTACCCTCCAAGACTGGATTTTCTAGTATCAGTGTAAAATTTAATCCACGAACTCGACAGGTGTTCTTTTTGCCTTGACATACTCAAATCGAGTGAATTCGTGCCAACCACATTGCTATCTCGGTGTCTATTAAAATAGATATCCTTAGCATTCAAATACATTTTGGAAATAGGTTCACGTTATGTGGTTCAGTGGAGGAATGGTTTTTTTTTTATTTTTTTTTAAAGAAATGCGTAATAATCATATATCATATTCCGAGATAGGTTCATGCACCGTAACAAAGTACTCTTTCAACACTCCGTTATTCGTCCTCTACGATCTGCGCCGTTCTAACTGGATGTACACATTTATAATTGCACGTTTTTCCAGAGAGTCTAAAATATTTTGATGGTATTGGTTCTTTTCTGTATTTCTCGTGTTTAAAAAAAATATTCTAAGCAGCAAAGAAGAAGTAATGCGTCAAAAGTACTTACAGGGTATTTACCGGTGAGAGCTCTGAAAAATGAAAAGAAAAAATAGATGGAATTAGTGGCTTAGCTGTGAATGATTTCATGAAAAATTTTGACGTAATCATCCATTGCGTATAGACGATTGGTGAAAGTGTTGCTAAATTTTGGGATACAGTACATCCGGCAAGATATCAATCTTGTAGATGATCAATATATCAAGGCAATCTCATCTCAAGTGTATAGCCCAATATTTTTAGCACTGCCTTCATGTAAAGCAATCTTGTTCTCTACCAGCTTATTTAATGGGACACTAGTGTTATTGGGATGAACAATTAAGACGCCTGGTAAAATTGATAAAAATCGTAAATTGATATGGATATGTGGAAGTGTTTCGCCGGCTCTCCTCTTGGGCATTTTGAGCGCAACTGATTCCCAATTGTTGGCGCCGCCTTATGACGCACTAGTGGGGAACTTTTTCGTCAGTGAACTATGTTTTGCTTTGTACTAAAAGCTATCTACCAAAATATTGGTCTTTCAAAATATTGGCCCTTTTGGAAATTTTGTTCGCTCTCGTAATTTTTGACAAAGGACCCCGTACACTCCTCATGGGGATGTGTACCATGATCGATTTTTTATTTTTTTTATTTGTCCATTGATGCTGATCAAAAGTCACTATTGCGCCAACTGTCCATGAGGCACAGTTAACTCGAGTACGGTTCAAGCGGTCGGGTGAGTGTAAATCTTGTAATCAGGAAAACCGATCAGCATCCGACCGACAGTCTCATATTGGATATTACACGCCTTTTCTTTTCACCGTTTAAATCAGTTTCTTTCACTCTCCCACTCTATTAATTGTCCTTACTAGACTGACACGCATTGCATTTTGATTTTAGCCGGCCTGTCCTGGAAATTACCGAAACTTAAAAAGCGTATGTCAGCGCAAAAACGGTGGCTCGTAGAAAGCTGGCGGAATGGAGATGTTGCATGCGCGAGGAATTTGCGGTTTGACTGTTGATTCTTATGTAAAAGTTCGTGAAAAACACGATGGTGCCACTGGTTTTCTCTGAAATCAACTCCCAAGCTCGAAAAAAGCTCTCAAGTTGAGGCCAAAATGGAGGGGATATCCCACCCTGAGTCCACCTCTACATCAAGACAAACTCTCCACGCAAAGATAAGAAGCAAATACACTAGCAGGGTTGCCGTGTTTTCAGTTTTCGAGTCCCCAAATAAAGTGGCAGCCCTGTCAATGTATTTGCTCTCTATCCTTGCATGGAGAGTTTGTCTTGATGTAGAGGTGGACTCTCAGGGTAGGGTGGGATATCCCCTCCATTTTGGCCTCAACTTGAGAGCTTTGTTTGAGCTTGGGAGTTGATTTCATAGAAAACCAGTGGCACCATCGTATTTCTCACGAACTTTTACATAAGAATCAACAGTCAAATCGCAAATTCCTCACACATGCAACATCTCCATTAGGACTTTGGATGAGCATCCGCAGACGATTATAAAATAATTACAAATCGATCGTGGTACACATGCCCGTAAGGAGTGTGCGGGGTCCATTTATTCAACCAGAATCTTCAATTTATCCAAGCATTCAAAAGTAAGACGGTACTGATTTGAATCTTCACTGAATTTACATGTTCAATGTTAGTTATTTGTAGTATTTTCACGTACTTTCTCCCATTTACGGTTTTTTTACTTCTCTTCGTGTTATGGCTCACGCTTATAGGACATTTCGTCAACGTAAATTATTGGAAAAAACAGGTGCGCGGACGCGCACCTGTTTTTTCCAATAATTTCCGTCCACGCGTTTTTTCGGCATGGGAGTTTTGGTCCACGAGCCAGTTGAGACCCGAAGTTAATTGGCCCACGTGTAAATACCAACGACAACTGCTCACGACGTTTTTGGATGAAAATATATAGCGTCTTGGAAGAATGAGGATTTGCTTGTTTTTTTGTTTTGTCTGTTCGGTCCAACGGAGAATAATATATAGTTGAGAGTTTTGGTAAAAATGGGGGAGCGTCAATTCCATGAGACAAAATTCACTAAAACTCCCTACACCTCTTTGATGTAACAGGACTTAATCATCTTTCAAGAAATTCCCATGTTGTTATACCTGAAGTGGATAAACCTCTAAATTTGCCTCAGCTAATGGCTTTTAGATTTTTCCTGTGTACGATAAGTATATTGATTTATTTTGCGAGGAAAAATCTGTACTTTTACAGGATGCCTGTCATTCTTAATGCGTTCAATTTCGTATAATACTGTGCAACACCTCTGTTGTGTAATAGTTGCTTCAGGCGCCGCCGCACGGCGGGCGGGCGGCCAGCGCGGAACGCGCATTGGCGCCTACAAACCTAAGTGGATACTTCAAGCATTGTGCAATGCGTGAAGTATCGACTTAGGTTTGTAGGGGCCCGTGAGTCTCTCACGCTGGCAGCTCGCCGCTCCACTCTGTTCGGTTTTAATATTTATACTCGCATAGTCAGCGTTTTTAACTCATGATTTTGAAATGTTGGCACACTCTGCATCGATTATTCCCATTTAAATTGATGGGAAAAAAATATGTATCAATTTATCAAAGGAGAATAATAATATTATGTGTGTTTTTTAGATATTCGTGGTTCCGCGTCAAATTTAATGATTTCACAAGCCTTTTAATCTTCTTTTACATTTTGTGTTTTTATTGTGCTGCAGCGAGGTGTACGCGCGACCAAACGCTCAAAATTAGACGTATTTGACTCTAAAAGATCGATGTACAAATGGGTTAAAACTAAAGATTGCGTGCTTCTTGGTTTTTTTTCCGTGTTGTATCCATTTTTGCAGTTTCTGTCGGCACAACTGCTGTTTATTGAGATTAATGACGCTTGGAAGCGGATTTACAAATATTTGTCACGTTTTAAAAATATAAATGTTTTCAAAATGAAGTAATTATTTCGTAAAGAAACAACTTAAAAAAAAGTACCTATACATATATAAGGTATATTGCACATCGAATATGATGAACCGAATATTACTACCAAAATTCTGAAACTCTTCACCTCTCTTAATTTAAAAATCTAAATTTTCGTATATACTCCCATTTTCAAAATTCTCTGTTAAGGCGTTAATAGCCTGTGACGCTGAATGTCTCAAAATATACTAACTAACTATATAGAAATGAAATAGATAGAAATAAAACCAAATATTCTCCAATTACAATTTAAAAAGATGATTCAGAAGGAGAAAGTAATAACATTTCATTTAGAAAATGAGTAACCGTAGCAACACCTCCTTCTCTCTCAATTTCTCATTTCCATATTGTTAATATAATTTTACATACAGACTAAAATATAACACTTGGACCAAGTCACCGTTGCCTATTTTACGTGTGGGCGTAAACTACTTGACAAAAAAGGTGCGCGGACAAAAAATCGTTGACAAAATGTCCTGAAACCTGGCTCACATCTCGTAAATTTATAATTGAGTAACACTTCGGGTACTTACTCTGGGTCCAGACCTTTCTTTAAAGCTTTATGCCTGAGCTGTTGCTTTTGTCTTTCCTTCAGTTCTTTCAACTAGACAAAAAAGAAAGCATCTTGTTTAAAGTCATGTAAATAATTGAATGGAGATTTTTAGAAATCTTATAAGTAGCATACTCTTGAATAATGTGAAACTCCATGAGACTGACTTTGTGTTAGGCCTTGTTTGATCCAGCGGAATAAGTCGAACAACTTTGTCAGTATAAAGAACTTTTCAATGCTCCAAAGATTATATGCGCGACGTTATGCTCTTTAATTGTAGATTGAATTGTTTTGGATTTTTCTATTGTTCAGACGGTTTTTGTATTATAGCTATTTGTTATTGTCTCTTGGATTCGCGGCTCTACAAGTACTTCACTATGTATTTGTGAAGGGCCGGTAGCAATATGTGATGTCTTTTTAAACAATCCGTTTTGATGCCTCCTAGAAAGTTAGCTGTTTTTTACTTGCTCCGTTTGATGAAGTTCTCTCCCGCAATGAGAAATAAAGCTTTTAACTTTCCGTCCTTCAAGGAATTAAACAGAACCCCCACTAGCGAAAGTTCAGATGTTAATTTTGAACTTATCAATGCGCCGTTTCATATGAAAGATTTTGTTCTGGTGTTTTTATTCTTATTTATGAATTGAGTAAAAAACTCAAATACTTACGTCATAATCTTGCCTCTTTTGTCTTTCTTCTAAATCGTACTTTTCGGTTTCCAACTTGACAATAGTTTCCCACAGTTCTGTAGCTTTGGCTTGTAATTTGTGGATGCTGTAACCTTCCAGGTTAAGAGGTTTAATTCTGAAACTAAGTGAAATCTTCTTTTCTTCTTCTATTTGTTCCTTTGTTTTATTACGTTCTAACTGTGCGGAGGATAAGCTCATCTGTAAAGAGGATCAATGAAAAAAAGAAAGAGAAATTAATTTGCGATTTTTTTAAATCTAAGTTGTCAAAGCACAGCAAGAGGAATGATACAATTTTAATTGAATGATAAAATTAAATTTAAATAATAGAATTTTCTGTTACAGGATACAAAAGTGTTCCATCTATAATATCTCTTCTAAATTCCAAAAATGAGAGTACCTTGATGGGGTTTCTTTCTTCACATTAGGTTTTTCAATATTCGTCCCAGATATTGCATAAATGCATACTCAATTTGTCGCTTTTAATTTCTCTTTATCCCGGGGGACTCGTGTCATGAGATTCTGAGACTGAATTTGTTTGAATAATTTCTTAGCGCCCCCCCCCCCCTTTACAGGTGAAGAGACTGAATCATGCCTAGCGTGTAATATTTAAATTCTAAGGTTCACTGTATTTATTCTCTCGTGGAAGCGAGTGACTTCGGCTGAAGAGTCAATTTTCCATCAACTCTTTTATACGCAGTTTAAGATAACATAGCTGTGATTCTGTTTTGTCTCTCTTTTCTCCCACTCATCCCGACATAATGCATCACTGAAGTCGTGAAAAAATTATTTTAATGTGTCAGAAATACTTACACCAGGGTCTGCTTTCTTGGCAATGGTGAAGTTGGGTCCTTTGTTTTTGCTTTGGTCCTGTAAGTAGAAAAGGGCGAAGCCCATTAATCATGGTCCTGCAAGGTCTGCAACACTTAGCACTTGACTCAAATCTAGACCTAACTGTCCCATTAAAACCCGATGAGAAAGCAGTTCGGAGAATGTCAGGAAACTGCAGGTTCAAATTTTAAATTTTACTTTACGAAGTTTCTGACTTATAGTTGATACTTAGGCACTGATACCAAGCTGAAATTGCGTATTCCTGCAGGAGCACTCAAAGACAGTCAGTTGCTTGTATAGGGACTGAAATTCGGCATTTATTAAACATCAAACTTTTACGGTCCATTTAACCTTAGTTCCAGTCTTAGAAATCGAATTATTCCGGTTCCGAATACCGACAACTTCCATAGCTTGAAACGAAAAATTTCAATGTCCAACATGAGCCGAAGTCTGTCCCTCACTCAACTCCTCAGTGTTTCTTATACAACAAATTCAAAAGTATACCAGTTGGCTTCTGTTTCCTGTATTCTTGCGGTTGCGTTAAAATAATTAACCGAACCCTAAGTTTCCTTCATTCAGCCTTCACATCATTCTCACGGCCCTCCTCTTGAACGACCTCTTGCACTTTTTATCTCCCCAATATCAACCTTTTTTTAATCGGAATGGATTCTCCTTGTTGTATTCTGTGATCGCTCAGATTTTGGGCAGCTGTTTTCTCCATCGTAAAAGTTCACCTTAGGTAATATTCTTGTAGGCATTGTTTCTCCTGCAATTTCTATCTCCCTAGTTTCATTTAGTACTTAACTTTTCTCTTCAAAAGAATCCTCGTTCTGCAAATTCTACCTTCCGGGCCCTCGCATTCCCAATCCCTGAATGGTAGTCAGTTTTTGCAAATTTGTGCACTTATTGTAACTAGCTTTTCCGATATTTTTCTCGGCTCTCTTTTCTTTCTTTGCAAGTATTTTCTTCTCTCCTCTTCCTTTCAAAATTTGCTGTTGTCATTATTTGTTTTTATTTTCATTTTTACCTCGATAGGGCCCATCGATCCTAATACTGTGCTGCCTTTCACTCGCAAATTCTCTTTACGCGTGAAGCTTGCTCTTCCTATTTCTCGTTTTTGCGAAAAATAAATAAGGATGAACAATTTTTTACGCATGACAGCTTCTTTTCACGGAGAATTTAAATTACCTGGTGTGCTCGCCATCGGTGACTGAAATAGTTTCTAAATGTTGACTACTACTGGTACTACTACTACGACAAGTACCTGAAAGGACTAAGTTTCTTTACTTCATGCGGGATTCTCTAACAAGGTACCAAATGAATTAACTACTTATCAGGAGGTCATGCCAATGTTGGATGTAACATTACTAATGGTAACTACTGATCGAGCATAGGGTAATGGTAACTACTTTACGAACATAAGACCAAATGGATATTACTTCTAAAAACGTGATAATATGGGTGTTCAATATTAAATACTCTACGTTAAACTTCAATTTAAATCACTTCACATTCAATCGTAACAAGAACATGCGGGTATCTGAATCTGCCCACGTTTCATTAATCCCAAAGTATGATCTGCGGAAAAAGTGGTTTGAGTTCTGCTCCTCTCGGACCCTTTACTTCGATAAATTCAGATGTGATCATATCCCTTCTAGATCAAACTTTGGTAATAATAAAACGGTGCTTGTAAGAGGAAACGTGACATTAAAGTAAGGAGCATTCTACTTAAAACATCTTTAACGCAATAGCTACGCATATCTATTGGGATTCTACAGGAATATTTTCGGACAATTATTGTACTTGGGTGTTTGAATTATGTGTTGGGAATGTAACCTACTGTGGTTATTATTATGGTGCGTTAACAGTGGAGAATACCTTAATTTCAATTTTCTCTAAATGTGTAAGTCTCTGACTTATCTATCGCACGTTCTTTTGAATGACTCAAATATTGTATTAAGCTGCAGCAACAGCCACTGTTTTGTCTCTTTGAAAGGTGTTATTGAGAATTTCCCCTTTTAAGAAAAGGATTATTTTTATTGAGTTGATAAGTGTTCAACTGGTCATTTTACTGGATGATGTTTTCACTTGTTTCGAGAACCTGGCCCATTAATTCTAAGAAAAGGTAATAGTATTAATCTTGACTAGCCATTTTCCCAATGAATGTCCCTAAATTCTCTCACGTCCACTTTTAGCTTTCACTCATTTAACCGCATTTATTCTACCGATTAAATGCTCGAGGATCTGTGACATCTCTAGAGTGAACATCATTATGGTCTGCTTTTTGACGCTCTGTTTCCATCTTGCCTCTCGGACGACCAGCACCGTCTCTTTGGCATAGCTTTGTACGACAGTGTTACTGCCTGTGTGTTGTGGCCATCTCTGTTTGATGTGATGAAGAATCACTGAGACGAAATATTGTGCTCTCAGAAGAACCGCCGGCAAGATAACTCAAATCCAGAAACGTATTAATGCGCGGAGCCAACAAGCCTGGGCTCATGATCCCTCCATACCCGCATGGAAAGATGAGCTGTCTTGCTCAGTTTCTTCGCAAAATTAACCCGGAAACAAGTATTCTTTGAAACAACTCGCCGAATCACACGCTGAGCGTTCCGAGTCTGGAATTACCGAGATAAGTCGGAGAAGAAGAAAAATTATCCCAAAATCAGGAGAAAATTGCATGTATGGAAGTAGTGTCACTGTACTTCAGGTTGCCTCCTGGTTCGATTGCATTTTTGCTACCTCTCATTGATCCGGAACAGTGGCGCGGCATGCTTCGATATATATCGGTATTTCCCCATTTGAAGCTATGGTAAAGAATCGATTGTTAGGGTGTTCGTTGCGAACACCCTAACAATCTATCCTTTTCCACATGTTTAAATGGCAGATCAGTCGATACATCGCAAAGCACGCCACGCCACTGATCCGGAAGGCAGGGAATGGGCCACCAGTCAAGATCCGAACCAGAAAATGATATCACATGTATTCTCTTCAAAACTTGACGCAGACAACGATTCACAGAACGGGAAGTTCAGAAGACAACGCCTATTCAATGCAGACAAGTATTCTGAACACAAAGCGATTGGAATTCAAATGGCGCCGTTTGAAGTTTTGCCACTTTACTCAGATCGAATTGAAGTTACAATTTAAAAATGGCATCATTCTTAGTTTAGCCATTAAAACAATATAAACTTTAAACTTTCAAATCTGTGTAGGTTTTGATAAGACTTCTTGGCGTGTGATCCGGTTTCCTCGCGAAATTTTGATGAGAAATCATGCTGCGAGGTGCTTTCTTTCATATCTTGTCCTGGGGCTATTCCCTCGATATCAAACCTTTAACTCCACCTTTAAATTCATGTAACCGCTTACCTAACCTAACCTAACTTCCAGTTTTTTCATCAGTGACTTTTTCAAAACTATTTTGTTCCTTTTCGCTGACCTCGGTGTACCTGCGAGAAGCCGGGCTATTCAGCTAGGTTCGGCGGATTAATCTCATTTCTCGCGATGCAGATGTTCTCATGAGACACAACATTCGACTCAGTGATAGTGGACGGAGATAAAGAGCGTCAAATGCGAGATTCGCACGAACAGAGGCGGATCCAGCAATTTGACAACTCTGGATTTCCCCATTTAAACCCATGCTAAATAATCGATTCTTGTCGGAGCACCTGGCCCCTCCAAGGATCGATACATCTCCATAGGTTTAAGTGAAGAAAAGGCAGTGTTGCCAATTTGCTGGATCCGCCGATGCGGACGAAACCGCGCACTCGAGAGGCCGTTTACCCCCGCGAATTCGGCGCGATGGAGATTGAGGATAGTGATCACTACGAGGCGCTACTCTTTCGGCCGTTGCTTCGCCAAAGTGGTGGGGTACAGAGATAGCAGACGCCAATCCATTCCGTAATATTTAGAGAAGCTGTCCCATATGTTCCCTAAATAACACCTATTTCGGTACTAATACCTTCAAAGCGGCCATCATGGCCTGTCGTTTCTTTTCGGCCTCTTCCAGGCGCCGGCGCTTCTCCTCGATGTCTCTCTGTTTCTTCTCCTCTACCTCTCGCTGCCTCCTCTCTTCCTCTTGCTTCTTCCTTTCGGCCATACGTTTCTCTTCTTCTGCCCGCATAACCTGTGAAAGAAACGCACCAATTTAAATGAAACAAGGTTCATCACAAAATCGCACAAATGCTCAGACCTGTTAATGAAATACCCAGTGTTCGAAACTCACAGGCGTCAACGCGCCAAATGCGCCTAAAAAATCGGCCATGGCGCCTAAAAAATGAAGGCTCTGCGCTAGCGTGGCCCCTAATAATCTGAATTTTCATATTAGGTGATTATTCGAAATTTTCAGCACCACAAGTGAAAGCTCTTTCTATTCTTCACGATATCATTTGTGCTTTTGTCTTCCCCAAGTTACAGCTACTGACTAGTTCTGTTACGAAAACATATTGCGTCTAACTTTTCACCAAATGCGTCGTAATATATAGGCAAAAAGTCAATTTGGCCCCTAAAAAATTTTCAATGGCGCCTAAAAATCGGGCTTGATGCTCGCCACATGACTCCTAAAACTCAAAAGTGAGTTTCGAACACTGGAAATACCGTTCATCTGACTTCCTCGTGTTTTGAACATGTAACCATTCACACTGTTAAAAATCTTGGAGTAAATCCCATTCTAATTTGTACCCCGAAAACCTGAGTGATAGGAATGAGGAGTGGAATGCGCTCCCTCCAACGGGCGTGCCCGTGCTGTGGAGGAGCAGAGCTCATTTCGTGATCAGAGCAGGTTCCGATCTGCACTCATATCACTTTGGTTATTCGGAGTCCAAACAGACTAACCAATAAGGTGCGCCTGTATTTTTAGCGGTGCTTAAAATCACTCTTATGCAGGAGGTATTTAATAGCACTTCAGGTGTTTCAAAAATGAACCGGACGTAGACTTCTCCGTGTATTGAAGAACGGTATTGTTTGCTTGCAATTGCTCAAGACCCAAATATACCTTTTTTGCCAGTCGTTAAATTCAAATCCTTGTTTTTTTTAAACACGGATAACAGCAAAGTGACAAGTTGTAAATTTAGTTTCACGACATTTATGATTGAAGATCCCGTTTACTGTCTTTTCCCCCCTCGGAAGTCTGGTCTTATTGACGAGAAAATGAACCACTCTATCTCCGGCTCATCCTAAAAAGCATTTATCTGCATCGGAATACCTATTAATGTCTTGTATGTTTGTTTGATTGGTTTTTTTTGTTTTTTTTTGTTTTTTTGTTTTTTTTTGTTTTTTTGTTTTTTTTTGTTTTTTTTTATCGAGCCAGAAATAGTGGTTTTAACTTTCCAAATGTAGTGCAGTTATGAATATGGTCTCGAACAAAGCAAAGCCATGGAGATACAGCTGTATTTATGGATGATGCAACTATTCGGGCTCTCAAGTAGGCGCTGGAGGTATCAGACGAAATTGCAGGCGAACTGCCGAGAGTGTTTTCCAGCGCTCTCATATGCAACCGTTCCTTCGCCCAACTTGACACTCTTAACTACATCATTTAAATTCTCCTGTACTAATGTAGTAGTATACATGCTCGTCAAAATGGGATATTGCGGGGTTTGTGTGAAAATAAAAGCGCACGCACACGACACAATAGAGAAGTTATCAAGTTATAACTAATTGTTGATTATCTCCTTGTCAGACCTTCTGCAGTCCCTAAATTACAAGACACGCGAAGTTCCTGAAAATGACGGAATTCTCCTCTCGATCATTCGAGTTCAACTCCAGTATAAATTCTGTTTTTATTTTTTGGATTTATTGTTAGCCGCGGAATAGTGACTTATTTTTGGTTTTTCGTCCAACTCAAGAAAATGTGTTTATCTCTGTACTTCTTTTTGTCTTCCTTTACTTTTTACAGAATTTACCATTGCTTTCATTTCTTAACGACTTTCAATGTTGGTATTTCTAATAAGGAGGTCTTTCAATTAAAGCAATTGCCATTAGCTTAAACATTTCCGCCCGTTTAGCATTTGCTCTGGGATTGAAACACAATGCATCAACCCTTTCAGGAATTTTTCAAAAATCCGGAGAAGCTGGGGATTATTACGACTGATTGAACAGAGATTCAAATAAAATTGATACCTTGCGTTTGGCCTGTTTTTCTTTTAATTTTTTGAGATCTTCTTCTTCTTTGGAGCGTTGTTTCCTCCATTCTGCAATGTATTCTTTAAGTTGCTCGTCTAATGCTGATGATTTGGCCTCTTGGCGCTGTAAAAAATAGTAAAAATGACGGATTAGATCAGAAGAATAGATACGTAACGCTGTTTTACGTATTTTTGGGCAGTCTCTTTCATATATTATGGATTAAAAAGTACATTTTTTGTCAATTTTGACTCGCTGAAGTACTGGCTTTATTAAGGTGCTCAGATGCACTCACAAGCATGATTTTTTTCGAGCATCCTGGTGTTCGCAACTAGTTTTGCTTGTGCGACATTCTATCTAAGGTATTCACTGCGAATGACACTAACGCACTTTAAAAACATGTTACCTTTGATCCATTTATTTTTACCGAAGATAAATTGCATTCTCGGCAAAATTAGGGGTGCGTTGAATGAGAGATTTGCTTGTAATTTGTAGCTGTTTATTTCTGATTTATGTAATTTTAAACTTTGCTTCAAATATTGTATTGCACTCTTGAACTCCGGATTGCTCTCTTTCATCACTGGAAAAAGTTTATGTTGTTTTATTGTTTACTTACTTTCACGAATTCTGGATCGCCACCGTCGGCCCTGTAAATTAGAAAATTGTTTCATTAGAATGTTGTGTTCTGTGTGCCCTGTTACATGCTAGTTTTAAGATTGATTCATGCATTGAAAAAATGCCGAAAGAATACAATGCAAGTTCAAAAAAGAGTCAGAAAAAAATCATTACCGAGTTATGTGCGAAGTTAACTATGCGTAAAACAGCATGTAAATGGCAGTGCAATCGGCTGGAACTACTTTAGTTTTCCTAGAATCATCTTTAGTGTGTCGTGCGCTATTTAATTCAATTATTGTACCAATATTGTTTCAAAGTTTTTGCCATTTTCCTCCAACTCTGGAGAAGGGCGTTTTCTTATTATTTTGTAGATCCATCAAGGATGGACCGACCAAGAATACTGTACGAAATTGTGTTTGTCGTTCCAGTTCTGGTATCAATCACTGGAAGTGTTCCATTAATTTTTGTTTTGTTCTGTTTTCAGATCAAGTTTTAGCGCCAGAGCATATTAAAAAATTGTTCATGTTGTAGAACTCGTGATGGGTGACTTTTAGATGTGCTGTTATCTACGCATCCAGGAAGTCGACTAGATATTGCGGTGATTATCGAAAGTCTCGGATGTAGTTAATACTAGCCGGCCATGGAAAGTTAATCATAAAGAGCAGGATTTAACGGACGCTTCACGTGCCTCAATCAGGAATGATCTTTCGCCAAGGCAGTTTTTAACAGGTAGGTAATTATCAACAGCAACGCATCACATTTTATCATTCCTTGGCTGCTCATCGATTTGAGTTCTTGAATCGTCAATCGCCGATCTCATCTTTAATTATTCATTCAATTGCGTCAACGCAACTTAAATTTGTTGTGGGACTGCGGAAAACGCTCTTCAAATTTTAAAGGAAACCCTAAAGCGCAGGCTATGTAAGTGAAAATCTTCGCCAAATGCTAACCAAGCTAACGGAGCGTGAATACCAAACGTTTGAAAATCGCATGCGTTACAAACTATAGAAACACATCACTAATTCGATCAAATTATACAGTTCATAGTCGTATCGTCTGTTACACGACATTGATGGCAAACTTAAAAACGTCTTGAAGCGCAAACCGTTAATTCATCCAGCTCCTGGAGGTGGGAGCCCCTCTTGGAACGAAGCAGAACACTTGACTGTAAAACCTAAAAACGTAAAACTCAAATTCAAATTAAAGCAGTAATGTCTAGCATCTGCAAAGCATTAAGTGAATAGCTGATTCACAGGTCTCGGTGCCGGATTCTAAGTCGATCTGCGAACAGCTCATGCATTTCCGTCGCGTGGCCTAGTTTTAAGGGGGGGGGGGGTCTAAGAAGCGTTCAAAACACTATCCTAAGCTGGAGCTTAAGGAGGTTGAGCTGCATTCAACAGTATAATTTGCATAATTAGATCCTTGCATTGCGTTAGAAAGATCTGCCATCGCCGAATAATACACAATATGAGAGAAAATACTTCATGGGGGAGGGATGCGATTCCCCTCGTGCGTGCGTCTTTAAATCAAGGATTTTCTCTCAATGTTTTGATTTTTTCAAATTGCGGATATAAATTTAATATCTGCAAGAATTTATTTCCCAACTTAAACTGTTTTATTTATTTTCTAAACGTTCTAATTTCACTTTTTTTAACGTTGCAAATCAATAGCGAGGCGTGATTGATCGATTATCGATTTTCCCCCATATGAAGCCATGGTAACGAAGATTTCCAGGGGTTTTTGCACGTCGTCGGATGTCATAATCTTTTGTGTCGACTTAAGTTTGGTCCCGATCCGATCTTTTGTTGATGGTTATTTCGAATACACGGTGGTCATTACGAGTGTTGAACGTATCTTCAGGTGCGAGTTGAAATGGCATATCAATCGATACATCACAAAGCACGCCGCGCCACTGATGCAAAAGGCCTCCAACAGCCCCCTGAACACTCATACAGTGCCAACCTGATGCGGTCTCCATATGACAAGAAGCCGTCCTAAAAGCGGACCATGAATCCAGTCTTTATGGGACGCACGATCCAACTTACAAGCTCACATTCTAAAACGAAGGTAGGGATCATAAAGATTAATAATCCTCCTGTCTTCAAGGAGGGGAATGACGTTCCTGGGGTATGTTGTTAAACACAAATTCCGCTTTTTCAAGCTTAAACGTAAATTTTCTCACCTACCACAACAGAATTCTTCATGTTCGAGGTATACTTCAGTAAATTAAAATTTTACAAACAGTACATTTGGAGACTTATGAGTGCATCCAGGTACGTAACTAAGTCATTATCTTTTCCTCTTCGTGAAGAGCTAAATTGAATACATCCGTTGAATTAACTGGTAAATCAGGAAGCACGGAATTACAGTTTTTTTCAAGTGAGGAATATTTTGGTCTCAGAATTGCTAAAATATCTTAATGATTGTCGAAAAAAAATCATCAAAAACTGTGTCCTAATTCTTGGAAGAGGACGAATTTGTTGGAACTTTACGATTAAACTCTCTGAATTCTTTACTTATTTTAATACATGCGATATATAGTCAGTAGCCGTTCATCGCTAATCTTTGTAATCCAAACGCATATCCCCCAAGAATCAGGATGTTAACATTATTAAATTGCAACTCGCGATCTTGTTTTCCTCAAATTGTCGAAATTTTTCAAGTTCAACACCATGATATTCTCGACGATACAACTTCCGCGAATTCCCTGGAATTTCGTCCGAAATCGCACCAAGTGCCTCGCTAAACATGGACCCTATTAATAGGCCCGAACTGAAACACCGTAATCCGTTCCATTTCAGTATATCGAGTCAAAACCCCGAGCATCATCATGGATGTGGTTGAAACACAGCGTCTCAAAATGGCGCCTTATTACGGTCCTGTATTTATTAGGGTTATATTTTCAAGGCGTTTTCTCCTCACAAAATCCGGACGGTCGTGAATAAGTTGGCCACGATGGAGTTGCAACGCTGCACCCATCTATATGGGCGGCGCTATCGCCGCTCAACCCGTTTTGTGTTTTCCACTGTTTACACGCGAACTATCGCATCTCAAGTTAGTGCAAACTGTGAATGGGTCAGTTAACCCCCATCAAAACTTCGCTCAATTGCCAAGTCGGTGCCCTAGAAAAATGTTCTCATTTTAAAATAGTAACTTAAAGCGCCTCATCAAACGAAGCATCAAGGAGACGGGAAAGTTTTCATTGACAGTGAGTTTTTGTCAGAAATAAGTGCATCGGCTTGCATTTGTGTTCGCAAAATCGTGGTGAATGGGTCAGTCTCGCTAGTCACATCAGAATCGTGGTTAAATTATTGAATCCTGTAGATTAGCTAAAAAAAAAAAAAATTAAGATCTGTCCAAACAGGAACTTTCTACGTTCAATATTAACCGCGATATCACCCTTATAAAGTCGGGGTTTTGACGTCATCCACCGCGGCAGTGACGCCCTTGGTTTACTCCGCCGTGCTTTTATTCGAGTTTCACGTTGAGTAAGCGTTGCAAAATAATGTGCGTCACACTGACTGATGAAAGAAAGGTGGAAGAAACCTAGGATGTCACTACCGCGGTGGATGACGTCATAAACTCGACTTTTCTATGGGCGATATCTCGGTTAATATTGGACGTAGATAGTTGCTGTTTGGACGGATCTCATTACTTCCAGCTGATGTAGAAGAATCAAGCATCAAAACACAATTCTGTGGCCAACGCAACTAACCCATTTAGAATTTATGCAACTGCAACAAAACTGCTTCCCACTTCAAGGGAACTTTAACATGACATTTTTTTTCGACTTAAAAGGAGAGAAACAGGCTTCATCCATCATTCCAGTAGCGTGGCGTGCTTTGCGATGTATCGATTGATCTGCCATTTGAACCTATATGGAGAAGAATCGATGAAGAGGGTGTGTTCGCTTGATAATCGATTCTTTACCATAGTTTCAAATGAAAAAATATCGGAAATCGATCTCTCACGCCACGCCACTGCATCATCCCCAGTGGGCGGAAATGATCTCTGGCTGCTTTTCGCAGAGGATAGGCGAAGGAACGAAGATGCGCCGACTGGTGTGAAATTCGATAGGGATACGTGGACCTCTGGCCTTATAAGCAACACCGTGCGTGGACGGCAAGGGGGTGACGGGGGGTTCCCATCTACATTCTGACTGTCGGTAATAATAAAGAGGCTGTGGCCAACTGCCAAGCTCAATAAACAACCATGTAAAAATACTGGGCTCCTCGGTGGGATCGCCGCGAATCAGGGCCACAGCCGCGCCGCCCCAACGTCCACACCGTTGTCAGATTAGCGGGTTTCCCGGAATTTAAGGATGGAAATCCTCGCTGAAACGCGCCCTGAAGTTATACCACCGGCACCCTCGCCGCGGCAAATCACTCAGCGGACTTTTTCGCATTCGAAGCGATGCACTGGCTACTTTGCCACGTGGCAGCATAGCGCACTTCGAGATTTAGTCAACTCCGATTCACTGGCTACTATATTTATCGGACAAAATTGAGTTTTCACACTGCGGGCGGATTATTCAAATTGATAGATAAATAATACCAAGGAAAAGTGTAGGGATCCCTCTGGTTGAAAAGGGTCGTTGTCGTAGACTAAAGGGAACAATGATTCACTCAATATAGGGCCTCGCGTGGGTTGACGCTAGTTATTAGAGGATCACTTACCTCCCTTGTCTACTTTCCAATCGCCCGTTTCAACCAATAGAAACGCTACATATTCTCCTCGTTTATCACTTTGTATATCAATTTTAATTATCAGTCCCCTTGAACAAAAGGAGGCATGATTTCAGTAGACAAATTATTCAACTCGCTATTTAGAGGATGCCTGATCTCTTCCGAAGGTCGATTTGAATACTTTATCAGGTTTTTCCAAAAGTCGTGAGCCACACAATCTCCAGATTTCCTTAACATTTTAAATGACGTATTTCCGAAATTTTTTATTACCGTCTTTCTAAGTTTTCCTTCATAATCCAAAGCAAGAGAATATCAACTAGCGTAGTATAGTTCGGATTGTCATTGTTAATGCGATCCAATTTTACTTTTCTTTTGTATTTTAAGTTGTTTTATTTTTTTGTCACTTAGTCCCGCGACCTTGTATTCGGCGAATGCCTGTCTGGAGTCGCGGAGGGGGGGGGGGGGGTGTACCCGAACGCATCGAAATCCGGTCCCTCGCAGGACGTAGGTCTGTCAGGAAAAGTAATGACAAATTAGGCGAGTCTGGACGACATGGCGATCATTTTGCTTCATTTATTTAAAATAATGATAATACCCCCTCTTCCTCAATTGATCGTGTTATCCTCCCTCTAAGAATAAGCGGTGACTTCGGTTTTTTTAGACTCGGCGACCCTTCGAGGTTATTGTCCGCGGAAATATAGCATGTACTTCATAAGTTGTAAGTCTAGATGTTCTTTTCAAAAAATGGCAACAGCGCGTTTTAATCCGTCTTCATTTTCAACACACAAAATGTAATGCTTGAATCGACTTTCCAAGCGTATAAATCGACATTAAATGGCTCGAGTTATACACATTTTTGCTCGAAACAGAAAATATCTGTGTACTTTTCAAAGTTATGGTTTTTCCACGATTGGCGTCATTTACATCCTTAAAAATCGTGCACAGTGTGTTGAAACAGGGTATGGTGAAATTTGTCTTTTTCCTGATTCTTCATTTATTTGATGTCTTGTCCGAAGAAAACATGTATAAATAAAGACCGAAACATTAACCATAAAACCAACTCTGAAACTGCATGTGGCATAGGCTAGTAATCTGATCTGAGTAATCATTATTGATTCGCGTTGTATCATGCGACTGTGGCTAGTAATGTTTTGCATTACCACCAAACATCCACCGGATCTGGAGACGGTTTTTTTTTTTTTTTTGAATTTTATTGGTTAATTGGTCTTCTGTACAGAAATCATAATTTTTCTTTAAAATAAAATATGGAGACAGTAACATGGTCCTAATACGCCTACATATGTTGAGTATGCAGCATAAAAATATTAGTTCCTTGAACTCATTTTTGCCGAAGAATCGAGGATTTCCTACCTCTGACTTTGAGCATCTTTGTCTCTGCTTTACATCTTGGCCTTGGGAAGATAATTTATCCAAATGTTTTGACTAACGCTCTTTTTGTTCAGACGACTTCTCCTTAACAACATCGGAATGCAATAACTGCAGGTTCGTTTCGACAACATTTTTGTTGTGCGTGTTAAATACTTAAGACAGGAAGACTTAACCTCTGTCTCCTCCACAATCGTCACTTTCATCAAAATTATCTGCCGATTTCAACTCATTTGACCATTGCTATTGAGATGACTCCTTTCACTAGTTGCTTTTCAATGACCTATAATACTGGGATGAACGATACGTCGTTTTCGAAGGTTCGAAACTCAGTTTCTCTTTGCTGACACACACGACTAATTGCATTTTTAGGTAAACCCTGGCGTATGTGTTTCTTCCTGCTGCCTTGGGGTTACGTGAAAATTATTTACGTCTCTTTGTCAACGTAAGCGGAGCGACACTGAGTGAAAGAAAGCGCGTTTTCACATCATAACTTCGAGAATCTTTTTTGAGGGATTTATTTTCACACGATTGCTGCTGAGACTAGGTCACTAGATGCGAGCGTGTATTCCCCCACTGTCGCTAGCGCCTCAGAAAACTTCGTCTCCCTTCTCCCAGTGTCGCAATATTTGACTAAGTATGAGTAATTTCCAACGGCCCTGTGTGTGTTAACAATGATGAACCAAATTAGCTCAGCATTCCTGAAGACAAAGTCGTAAAATCTTTACAACCGTCTTCTGAACAGTCACCGTTTCAGTTCGCTTTCAGCAGTTTTTAAGCTAAATCTGTGGGTTTACTTGACATTGAAACATCGTTTGCAATGCTCAAGGCAGTTATCACTTCTCGTTGAATTCCAAGAAAAAATTGATGCTAACCATATGCTTATTTTTTCCGATATGTAATCGAAAGATTCATGTACTCATTGAGTTCAATATCATATTGACATGGCCTTGCTCTACTGCTAAGTGTTATCACCGTTTAGTTACGATACAAAGCCCTTATTATTCAACAGCCCCAAGATTGCAGAAAGTCCTTAAATTCAGCAGCCAACTTCAAATCATAGTGCATAACGTTTTTATAAGTAACCTATGGTTCATTTTATAACACTTTTTCGTACAATACGCCTGAATCATATGGCAATTTTTGTATTCATCCCCTTTGATTTTCCCTTTGATTGAAGTAGAATAATCCATCCTCAGACGGTTATTTGACATCAGTCTTGATATTTTTTAACTATCTACTATTATACTATTAATCTCCCACTATAGCATCCATGTTATTATTATCTTTACCCGTTGCAGTAATTCTAATTTTTATACGCAGACCAGTTCCTAAAAATTGAGAATTTCTCGACGTGATTTTTAAGAATTCGATTTGTTTTGTGTGTAATGCATCTACTCCCGTGTGAATCCTCCCGTATCAGTAACGGAGCAAGCGCGTTAAATGTTGCGTTCAGCGTTTTTTTTCCCTCTCTCTCCAAAATCCGACAACATCGAATGTCAGGCGCGAAACTTTTCCCTCAGTTTTGAGTTATTCTTATATCCGTCGATTACAATCATGATATTTTTCTGTTGATCTCCCACGTCTCGTCGCGCGGACGAGGTGTTTATTTTTTCCGTCTATTTTTAAAACTTCGCCCGCGATTCCATGCCTAAACGCGCGATCGTCCCGTAGACCGGGCCTACAAAAGAATGAGTAATTGGCCAATTCATTAATTTTATCTTTTTTTATGTACAGGGTGTCCCAGGATTAAGTACGAATATTGAAGGAGTCCACTTTTTGGGTCCAAAAAAGACGTTTTTGTGGTATAATTTTCTCCCCAAAAACGCCTCCCCTGGGGGCCACGACCCCCTAAAGTTGGAGAAAAGGATTCAGCTTTTCAACACTACGGCAATGTTTATATCAACCAATATTAATGAAAATTAGTTATTGGGGGTAATTTTTGGCGTTATTTTTATTTTTTACCTCCAGAAAATGGAAAACTCAATTTGAGGGGGGCATCGAACCTAAAAGTGGACAAAATTAATGTTTCTAGCGACAGAAATTGATTTTTGACGGCATCATTAGCTTCAACGTTGCAAAATATTGAGATAATGTATCTTGCATTTTTTCGCAATGATTTATGGTTTTCGAGATGATAGGGACTGAATGGAGCGCGGGAAGGGGGTGGGGGGTGGCCCCCAGAGAAAGAGTTTTTGGAAAAAAGGTATACCACGAAACCATCTTCTCGTGACCTAAAGAAGAGACTCCTCCAATATTCGTACTTATTCCTGGGACACCCTGTAGAATCCGTAGTCCTTCCCTTCCCCGGCTCTTAATGCGGGATCGTCGGACAAAGCAGAAAAGGTTGGCCGCAAACTTTTAGGACAGATATCTCTGCACTGAAAGTTTCGATACAGTTTGCGATTCTAACTCGTCAGTTAGAATCGCTCTTCACGGGGTATTGCTTGTCGATGATCGAATTTAAGAAACAAAGTGGTGAATAATATCACGGGAAAAAAAACACATTGGATCTAGAGTCCAGACTCTTAAAAACATCGACAAGAAAAAATGCTCTTGATTCAATCAGATTTTAGCTTAAATCAAGAACCAAGCCTCTTAATTTGAGCGGATTTCCTTTTGATTTAAGCTTAAATCTGATTGAATCAATAGTCCTTTTTCTTGTCAATGTTTTCAAGAGTCTGGACTCTAGATCCAATGTGTTTCTTTTTTCATCCAGTGAGTGATAGATAAAATGGAGCGATCCTGTGGTTGAAATGGGTGGTTGTTACAGACTAAGGAGGGAAATAATGGACTAATCATGGGGTCTCTCGTGCCGCATCCTTACCTTCTTTTTCCATTTCAACAACCCACTTCCACCCCTAGAATCGCCCCATTATCCTTTTGCTGTATTTGTCCACCAATTTCAATTATCAGCCCGAAAACCAGGATGAGCGTATCAAGAAGGTCTTCGTTGGTTCCCACAAATTTTCTGTATTGTCACCGCCTTTCCCTGACTCAGTTTGCGCTACTGAGAACTGTTCCTCTCGTAATTCTATCTCCGAAAATGAGGAAAAATGAAATAAGTCGGTTCAAAAAATGTATTTTTCGCCGATTATAGTATTAACTTCTGGAGATCGATATTGCATTTGTATTTTGCCACTGGTAACTGCATTCTGTCCAGCACCTCTAACTATTTATCCCGTAAGACGATTACCGCTAAAAGTTTGTGATAAGCTTTCGCAATAAATCAACGACCAGTGGGAATATCGATTCTTTCATCGCGTCTCTCCGGCTATTACATCAGCTGTTTCCAATGAACGTGTAAAAATTATCTCGATCTTTTTACAACAAGCTGCTGTAGTGATATTTATTGATTATTCTCCCGATGAATCCTTCTTTTCTTCAGCTAGGGCGGTATCTACATATGATCCCTCGTTGATATTTTCAATCTACCTACGTTCAAATAAATCGCGGAACAAAATATTCGCTGGATTTACGTAAGATGTGTTATTTTCCGTTACGTTACGTTACGTACAAAACGTTACGTTTTACCGAACATCCCAGTCTCCAATGACGTTAGGCTACAGTGTCTTACATCCCTAAGCATTATTATAACCTATCTGTAAACGAACCTCAGCAGACTGTGGAGATTCTCAAATTATTCCTTTTGCATATCCTTGAGTTAAACGTAAATAAAGTCAACGAGAAAATGATCAAATGTAAGCGGTAGTTCACTAAACTCAGCGGAATTCCTCGCCAAAAAATAAGTATCTAATCTATAAGCTCTAAGTACATACTTTAAAGCGACTAATACAAACAAGATGATAAACGGTTGAACTTCTGAGGGTGAGAACGGTAAATGTGGGAAGGAGGGGGTTGTAGGGTAAAACGCTGTACTTAGAGGACATTTCACGGTTTCTACTTTAAGCGGCGGTCTAAAGTGACAAAAATCGAACACGTGAAAATTAACGTTGAAGAAAAAAAACGCAACATGAATTAAATAAAAAAGCTATTATCGTTCGTCAGAAAAAAATCCTTTAAAAAATTATAACGCTGCAAAAAACAAAAAATTAGCGTAATTATACACTTACAAAAATTAAACACAAAATATCGTAATTTAAAAAGGTAGACTTACTCAGTCTTCTTTTGAGGCTCAGGCTCTGGTTGCCTTTACATAAAAAAATAGATTAAAATTACGAAATTGAAAGAAAAATAAACGAACGTTTGTTTTAAAAATTCAAAATGTGTTGTTGTGATCTCTTGTTCTACGAAATGGGAAGTATCTACTCAATCTTGGAACCTAACTAATCTCTTTTCTAAATTTGTGGCTCTTTACCTAATTATCATTAATACGATTTTCTGTCAATGACTTTCGAAGTGTATCAATGTGCGCTCTCCTGTTAAACTATCCACGTGTTTAAAACAAATCTGGCCTTAAGGTCCTAAAACTGTCTTTTCCTTATTTTCTTTTTTCCCCTTTTGTTTTCCGATGATAAACATCCGTTTTCAACGGTTCGTTAACCATAGTTATCTGTCATAATGTAGCATATTAATCATTCTTGACTCAATTCGTCCCTGCCATGACACAGCTCACAATCGTAATTGTCTCGGTTAGTGTTCTTATTCTTTATTTCCTTCAACGTCCTTAAATATTACTTCCACAAAAATGTCAAACAATATTTTCAAGAAGACAGTGTTGATTTCAACATCTCTCCCCTTCCTCTCAAAAGTCTACCGGGTAAACAGATTTTTAGAGAGTAGCCACAGTTAACCGACTCTGTCTCATATACACATGTGTAAGTGTGGAACCATCAAAAGAATTGACCTCAGTCATTTAGTATTCCTTTTTGCACATCTTCTGTGCGCTCCTAGCGATACACATGACTGTGTTGGATTTTTTTTTTCACTTCTACAATAAGAACGCATCGTAACTAAAGAGGTTTTCATCAATTGCTCTTTTATTAATTTCGATTTCAGATATTATTGGTCAAAAGGTACCTCCTAATTTAGTAACCTTACCGTTTCAACCGGATGATTGATGTAATCGTGAATAAACTATTAAATTTTCTTGAATCAAGAGTGAAGTTATCAAAAATGCTCGATGATCCAAAAGTTCAACGTTTCCAATGCTGATGAATTATTAAGTTTCAATGTGAACTGTTCAATTATTGTACAAGAAGCCATTCCGAAAATAGAATTTAAATCCTGGAAAACGTCTCCGGAAATTTTCCAGATGACACTTTTCTCTGCGTGTAAACGATGGAGAAAAGGAAGCTTACATCCAACGACTTTGCAAAATTAAGTAAAGCGCTGTCATAGCTCCTTTTCGATTTGGAACTTCCTTAACGTTGACTCACTGTTCTGAGTGTTTCAATAAAGTAGCATGCAATTCAGTATATTAATGTCAATGCGAAAAGATGAAGAAATCAGCTGGTTATAAATTTTCAAGCGAAGCTATAGTAACGAAATAACTATCTACATGGGCTGTTTCTCGTCAGTGTTTAGGACAAGTCGATACTGAGGTAGAAAGTTTCGGCACGACCGTGGGCGGAACCAGGAACATTTTGCGGGGGGCAGACGGGTATCCCATCAGGGGCTCTAGGGGTGCTATAAGACACAACACTCAGAGAGATCCGTGGGACTCCCCCAGCATTAAAGGAGAGTTCACATAATTTTCTCAGTTCCAAAAGGGCGTCTAACGGGTCTCCTCAGAAAATTTTTGAAAAATAGCGTCGTCTTAGTAGCAAATTTGAACTTTTCCCACCATAAAATTGATCGAACTACAATCTCAAAAACGTAAGTTTCGTCCCGCATTTATACCTAGCATAACGTCTCTTATTTTTTGGGAGCGACCGTGTGCATTTCTTGGGGGAATGTACCCTCCCTAGTTCCGCCCATGGCCGCAACTTTGTATGAATTAATATTCATACACCATTGATTTGAAATCATTCGAGTTCTCCTAAAAATGTCTTGGATATAGACCTTGTGAGATAAGTACGAATTCGGAGGAGACTCACCGGACGAAATTAAAATGCATTACGAGAATGCACCATTCATGCGGTGAAACATAAACAATGTATTCTCGGTAGCTGGATTGAAACGTTTTGCCGGCACTTTTCCATTTTATTTTTCAAATTGTATGTTTCAATATTAGCTGCGACTGACTCCTACCCCCTTTTTTCCCAAAATGACAGCTAACTTTTAACTACCTCTCATTGCTCTTTACAGCATCGGTTACATTTGGCATTATTTGGACACTTGACATTTTCTCGACTCTTGGTCGTTTTGGGGTCCACTTCCACTCCGAATTCTTAGTTGGATTCTGAAGTCCGTAGATTGCATAGCATTTCACTTCATTGCCAAAAGAAGAAATTCTTCATAGTGTTACGTTGAGGTGAGTGTCCTCTTCTCCCCTCCCTTTTTTCCTATTTTCTTTTACGTTTTGATGAAAGGGCTCAAGTTCATTGAACAGGCACAGGTTTTTGCGATGTTCAGCATGTTCCGCAATTATGACATTTTTTCCATCGCATGTTCCATGCTTCTTAGCCCTCAACTTTTAATGATTCGTTTGTGTAAACCGTTGAGACACTGTTTCAAAATACATATGGAGGACCACTGCTCTAGCGATTGTTAGTCCACCCAACTAATATCCGGGTTTGAAAGAAGCCAAAAGTAAGCGCATCAAATAATCGAGCCTCCAAGTCTTGGGAGGACGGATCAAAACAAGGTCACATGGTGTTGCTACCAAAATGACTCATTTTTCTATTTTTTTTTTCCGCGTGACAAGCCATCCTGCACGGAAAATTGGAAAGATTGTCACGAGATCAACTTGTTTTCTCTTGATACATCCAAGTAAACAAATCCACATAATATCACTGCAAGCAACTAATACTGACTGAAAATTAATTAAAAGTCACTACCGCCTCCGGTAGAGGAAAATAGTTCTACGTTCAAGTCTTACGTCACTGTAGAGTCAAGCAAGTCTTTTTTCGTGAATTATTGGTTTAAGCCCATACGTTTGAAGAGCGACAACATGACAGTTTGAAGATTCGCGCCCACTCCTCCGGTAGAATGAAATATATCAATTCTCCCGTTTAATTTTTTCAGTGCAACCATTTGACAACCTGGTTTGCAAATTTTCCCCTTATGACTGCCATTTGTTAATGATCGTGAGTTTTTATCACTCGAGTTTATCTCTACGGTCCATTAAGGAGGAGGTATTTTCGAAGAGGCCTTTATGTTTCACTAAAAAATGTCAATAGTAAATTCAAATGTTGCTGATGTGATGATGTCAGGTGTTGGTTGAACCCAATGCACCCTCCCTCTTGCGTCTTTTGCAGCAAATGTCTGTAAAATGCTCATACTTCTGAGGTCGTCGGTCCAATGTTAAAAGTCGAAAATGGATGCGATGCTACCAAAAAAGCTTAAGGAGACTAATGAAACTCTAAAGGTGATACATGATGGTTAATTCTCTAAAGTCTAAAGGTTTAAGAAAATTAGGTGGAAGATGGGAGTGGGAACGAAGCAATGTGCGGCTGAGTCGGTTGTCATATTTTTTTTGTATTCTTTCCTAACTGTAAGGTACGACCGGTTCGGATCAACTACTTTCGAGTGTTGTAAGGGTAGGAGGAAGTTTTGGTGGCCTATCAAAACTCTACTGTCTATGAAATTTGCGATAGAAGAGGAAGCTGAAAGCGTTAACACGCATAGTATTTTGAGAAACACTTACGTTTCCTCCTCGGATTCTCTGAAACAGTAATTTAGACATGAATAACAAGAATTTTGAGTGAAAGGAATGTATCGAAAATATATGAGAGTAAGTGTTCATGGAAGCTTTGTTTGCGGAAGGTACAGGGGCACATAATCATTCTGAAGATTAATGCGTGGTTATCTGAATTACCCTTTGTAGCCCACAGGTACTTTTCTTCTTCTTCTTCTACTTTTTTTCTCTCTCTCTTACCTCCTTTATCACTCTCGATTTTATGTATGGAATTTTCTTCTGAGCCGCTTGCTTTTGAAAAGTCGACCTTGAAACTTAACTTAAATATAATAACTGAAGTATCGTATTTTAACCTCAATATGAAATTGCTCGCATCCAGCTTATTCAGAGGGTACTTATCAGGTTATCATCAGTGGTCAAAACTTTTCATTTTGACATTTTAGTTTTTAAGTTTAGAAAATACGCACAAAATATGTTATTGTAACAATGCAGTTACCCTTCTTAAATAGCAAATACTTGTTTGGAGGGGTAACAACCACCGAGGAATTTATTTTATTCTATGTTTTCACCACTAAAATCCTTTAAGCAATCAGCTGAAACGATCCTTTCTTTGGGGAATCGCATCTAAACGCGGGGACTGTATTACCATGATTACCCTCGGCGGAATTTGACTCTCTGATCAAAATTTGCAAGATTATTCGCAACCGTTTTGGTTGGTTACGAGCATTCATCGGTATGTCAATTCAAGTCATCATGCAACAGTATTCCCACAAAATATGCATAACCCCTATGAAATCGCACAGAACAGATCATTGCAAACTCAGCTCAAGTTCAAACATGGATACAATCACAGCATTCTCCATCACATGCATCTCGATCTGACAATGCACAAGTCGTATAGGTAGAAACTGCTGAAAGAATTCTAAAATTACTCTGTTTTTATTATTTTCTGAGCGCATTTTTCAATTGTGAAGATTTTAGTTTCACCTTTAAAACACCTTGTGTCATTCCCATACTCATCTACAATGAAATAAAAGCAATCCTCGGCTTAACTTCTTCCAACCCAGCTCGCTAACCCTTAAAGTGATACGTCCCAAGTACAGGGTGTGGTCCAACCGGTGGACCGATTTTTTTTTTAATCTCTGCAACTTTTGACTTTTTAGCTCAAAATAAAAGAGATAATTCCTGCCCCCTGCGTATGTGTCACAATAATCATTCGCGACCTCTTAAATTTGGAAATTCTGAAAAATGAAAACAGGGCGTAGCCTCGGAAACTACAAAGCATTGCAGTCGACGAACCGAGTGATTCTGGGTCAAATCCGATGCTTTTTTCGCAGCTGAATCCTACGTTCGTCTATCCGAATTTTGAAATTATTTTCGCAATGCATGATTATTTTATCATGCGCAGGGGCTATCGTCTTTTTTTTTTATTTTTATATCAAGTCAAAATTTGCCGACTTGATAAAACACGATACATCCCACACCAGTTCAATCACCCTCAGAGCTCGGGGCGCATCACCTTAAGGTCCCAAAATGTTAAATTCCTTCCATTGTTCGCTTCGCGTTCCGTTTGTCCACAATTTTTTTTTCTCTTCTGAAACTTTGGAGACTGCATATGCTCAACTTTTAACTTTTTAAGCTTCAAACACGTGCGCTCACTCCTTCAATAATGACACTGTGGTCTTCCCGGACGACGGTTCTCAATCTTAGCGACTCATTTTGACTTGTTCAGCATGCATGCATTTCCACCATTTAACGAAA
Source organism: Bemisia tabaci (assembly GCF_001854935.1). Taxonomy (NCBI): domain Eukaryota; kingdom Metazoa; phylum Arthropoda; class Insecta; order Hemiptera; family Aleyrodidae; genus Bemisia; species Bemisia tabaci. The sequence goes on from NW_017547136.1 coordinate 568,662, forward strand.
CTGAATCTTAAGTTTGACACTTCTCTATAATTGTCTGTTTTTCCCGTTTTGCTCTACGCGCATCATGAGTTTCATCAATGATTTCTTTGTCTCTTTCTATTCCTTCTTGGTAATGTGCGTATCCTAGTTTTCTTAAAAATTTCACGCAAGTAATGCTAAGTGTAAACTTACGAATAGACATCCTCTTCGTCCGACATGGCTGTTGGTATTTAGTTCTGAAATCAAAAGAAAAAAACCGATTTGTAAATCTTATTTTGTAGGTCGAAGCAATTCTGCGGTATTTTTAACACCGCATTTGACGGGTCTGTCGCAAGCTAGAGGTACAGCCAATTGAATACACTTTGATTAGTCAAAGTCTCTCGAAAATCACGTTGGGCACATCATACAAGTTTGAAATCCACTCTCTGGTGCGCAATCTTCGTAGTTTTTAACACGCTATTTAAATTTACCGCGTATGCAGGCAGCTCTTCGTGGTGGCTGGCCTGGCAGTCAGGTTTGCCCGAAGAGAGACCCAACATAAATAAACGAACAATGGGCCTGTTGCAAACTTTTGCTAGAGCAAAAATAAGAGTTGTTTCTTATAGATAATGCCTCAAAAATCACGATGAGCGCATCGGCAAAGTCTGAAATGCACTCATAACTTCACAATCTGCGTAAGAAATTTGCGTTTTTTTAAGCTTCCCGCTTCAAAAACGATACTACGNGCCTGGCAGTCAGGTTTGCCCGAAGAGAGACCCAACATAAATAAACGAACAATTCTTGAAACTGTTATAAACTTTCAGTGCAGGGGATTTCAATTTATTTCAAAGCTTTTGTTTTTTTGCAAAATAACGAAAGAAATAGGAAACAATTGCTTGAAAGCATAAGAAATTATACAATAGAAAAAGTTAGCAATCGTTTGTTTCCTTTGGGTAGCTCTTTCCTACTTCTATGTGCAAACCTGCCCGCGGACGCGGGGAAACTTGAAAGAGCGTGTTTCAAACCATGCAGATTGCGCTCTAAGGAGCGTGTTTCAAACTTTTTTGATGTGCCAACGTAATTTTTGATGGAATTTCCCCTTCGAAAGTGTATTCAGTTGGCTGTATCTTTTGCGTCCATTCACCTCACAAATCACTCAAAGAAAAATACAAGTAAGCGTAGTTTCTCTAATAATTCAAAATTTGAGCAAAAATAATGGGAAGATGGAAATGTACCATTAATTCGTTTAAAATAATGATCCCATTAAACTAAGTTTGAGGAGGAAACGAATCAAGCTCTGAACATGTTGAAATTGTGCTCGGGTTCAAACTTTTCTGAGAGTATGACATGCCCGAGAAAAATACGAGAAATATTCCGTACCGAGAATTATTCTAAATAAATCGTAATGAATTTTCCCTCAACATTTTCCGCGATAGAATTTAAATTGTTTAAAAAGTAAGAGGGAGTGCCCCGTTAACACAAGAAGAATTCCTTCTGGATACAATCCGGGAAGTTCCGATTGACCAAAATAAAAAAAATCCTCTCATTGTGCTTAACAGTATTTTGGCCACCTTTTCTTCTCCTTTGTTTCAAAGCTCTAATTAACGTAAATGTGACGTGGCTGGCGTCCCCTCTTCAAGCTTGTAAATATCGCTATTAATTCGGGGTCGGTCGACAACTCTGCCCACGTGAAGTGAATTTGCCACGAATTTCATCTCCTCGCGGCGCCGGGGGCGGGGGGATGCATGGAGGCGTCAAAGCCACCCCCTCTCCCTAAATCTGAGCCGTCTAAAACCGTAACACGATGTCCTTAACCTTTTTTCTCGCGACACTCTCGCGCGCGCCCGCTCCGACTTAAGATGGCCAAATGAAAACTTATACAAGCGCCTCCCTTCCCCCTCCCCCATTACAACCCACCCCGTCCCGTCTTTCCCTACGTGAATGTGCGCGTCGCCGTGCAGTGCGGGCTAGGCGCATGCGTGAAGCTCCTGATGACGTCATGAAGTGTCTCATGACTCGATCTCTTCGTTGTTATTCCTTGTTTTGTTCAGATTTTTGTAAATAGGTGGAACCAACACAACTGACGAGGAATATCTCGAAAAACGCTCGATTTTTAATATTCCGAAACTCACGGTGGATTTATATATCACCCGTATATTTTTCAATTGGTTTGTTTTGGATCACAATAGACGTTTATGCAGCTGAACTTTCGGTTCCGTCCGACTTCATGGATAGCGCTCGTCAAACCCCAGGTCATTTCACCCACACTGGAAAAAAAAATCTTAAATTTGCCGCCAAGAAGTATTCCTTCTTAAATCAAGAATTTTGCTGGTTAATATAAGCTACTTTTTTGCTTAACCCAAGCATTATTTTCCTTGAATCAAGAAAAAGTCAGCTTAAAGCAAGATAAAAAAAATTCTTGGCGGCAAATTCAAGAATTATCATGCTTGATCCAAGCTACTTTTTTTCAGTGATTTATTACCCGTATATTTTTCAATTGGGTTTTATTGGATCGCATTGAACGTTTATGCAGCCGAACTTTCCGTTTCGTCCGACTTCATGGATAGCGCTTGTCAAAACCCAGTTCATTTCAAAACCCATCACCGTTATCAGAACATAAACTCGTTAAAGAGTCTAACGAACAGTGAAGCTCCATCGATCCTGTCGTTACAAACGAGTGGTGCGCAGCATCATTTGCACAACTTTTTAACGCGCGGTGAAAATTACTAGTCCAATGCATCAGGGTCGTTTGACAATGTGAACGACCGGGAATCACCATGGAATTTTTCGACGTGGGGGAAAACCGAGGAAACTGCTGTGGGATACGCGAAAAATGTATTAATCATGAACCCTCAAGGCTTGAAGGTTAGTTCAAGGATGTGGAACCATCATATTTTGCCTAAGCCAGTCAAATAGCGCGAGCGAGGAAATATCGTTTCAGAAAGTTCTGTCTGAATTCTCTCAATTGCCACAACAGTTATTCGACTTTTTATCTGTAAATTAAACCATATTTTGCTCAAAAATTGAGATATATTCATAGATGTGTGTGGAGGAACAGATAAGTGTATGCCTACTTTCGAAAAAGCAATTAGTTCTCAAGGAAGAAACAATCCCGTGGCCTAGCGATTTCCCATAAGTTCATGTCACACGCGATCAAACCATGCAATCAATATATCACGGCCAAGTGATGTGATTGGCCCAAGTCATCGCATAAGCCGATCACAACACCTGACCTTGAAGATTTTATGGCTCGATTTGACATCAGCTATCGATTTGACGCTATCAGTGGTGACTTTACCCCAAAGATTTTCCGTCATATCGAATTTGATCAAAACGATAACCACGAGACACTCTCAATGCCGAAAGTGAGATTTAATCGATGTCTATTGCTTTTTTGCTATGCATTACTATCAACTACGATGACTACTAAAAAAATATTCCGTGTGAGCCTGCTGACGTTGCTAAACTATCAGTAACGTACAAATCGTCAAGAACTTGTGTTTATTTTTCTTAAGAGTTTGCAAAGGATCTTATTCGCAATCAAATCTACATCATCTAAAGATTTTATAAATAAATATTGATACATTTTCTCCCATTAATATTTTATCCTGNGGGGGGGGGAGGGGGGGCTTCGCCACTTTCCTACGTACATACGGTATTTTTCCTGAACGCAGCTTTAACAGCCCCGTAAGCGGACCTCACAGAACATCTCACTCTTTTCAATCAGAGCTGCTACCCTCCCTCTCCCTAATGAGCATTATACTGGGGAAAAGGAACTGTGACGATGCGTGAATGATGTGATCAATTTTTGATGTGATCACCCGTTTGAAGCTACGGTAAATAATCTATTATTAAGGTGGTCGTTGCGAATACCTACCCCGTTCATCGATCCTTTTTGTTAGTTTTAATTGGGAGATCAATCAATACGTCGTAAAGCATGCCACGCCACTGAAAGGGATAACTTTTCGTAGGGGACCAAGAGCATTACATTTTGCAATAACTAATTAATATGTCTAGCTAATTTTAGAAACAACATTCGTTTCATTTAACCTCCTGCGCTGCCTGGCTGAGGAAAAACGCCATATGAACCTTCAGGCGTTGCCAAATTTCCTTTGATAAGACACGAATTTCCTGGTAAACTTATAGATACTTTTCCTCCAATTTTACAGATAATTTTGTTCGCAGTTTTACCTGAAGTACCTGAAAATTTCAAGAAATAATATTCGTAAAGTTCCGCCAAAATGAACATTCTATCAGAGGAAATTTGGCATGCTCGCGAATGTTCATACGGTGTTCCTCCTTAGCACGACAGTGCACGGATGGATACTTTTAAAGATGTGCCGGTAATAGTACTTCCTTATTGCAAAATGTGGTCCAAGAGACCTGCTCGTTGAGTGGTTCGCGTAGGCGACCACTAAACATAGTAAAACTAATTCACCCCAATTTTTTCATTCACGTTAAACACGTTGAAATAGTTGTTAAAAAAAAAAAAAAAAAAAAAAAAAAAAAAAAAAAAAAACAAACAAACAAACAAACAAACAAACAAACACCCCTCGAAGAAGATATTTAGTGACGTAGCCAGACATGTTTTATAGACACGTGAGTATTACGAACGAAGCATTTTTTGTGAGAGTTTTCTAGTTGTGAGGGAGGGGGGGCTACAGCGCCACAAACCATCCCTTCCCCGTGGCGAGGCCACTTCAACGCATCTATGTTAATTTCCATTCTTCTTAAAAGCATTAGGAAAGTGAAACTTTCCGCTTGTGAACAAACCAAAATCAACCAAGGTCAAATCGACCATCGAGGTGGAACTTGATTATTCACAAGGGAGCTATCACACTTATTCACACTGTTATTCGTCTAGTGACCGATTTGGTGGTAGTAACTAGGCTTATAGGTATTCTGGCGAGCAGGGAGTTGAGCAGGGAGTTAGAGTTTATGGGCATTAGAAACAATGACCTATCGATTATGAGTTGAATTTGGAAAAGTTTGCTTTTTCACCATGCTCTCGGTGAAAGTTAAATGAAAAAACGTGAGCAAGGGTCCTCAATTTTTTATCCCGTCTAGTGGTTCATCCCTTGAATATTCTCACTAAAAGAATGTTTCGTTTTGGAAGTATGACTTTTATGGTTGAAAGGTTATCTTTATTTCTCTTAAGTTGCCACGGAATTGGATTTCGTTGAAAAATGACCTATCTGACACCGCCAGTTGTCTCACGGTTTACCAGCTCCCTTTTGTTACGCACCACCGTAACGTAAATTCTACGATGGTATTTCTTTTGCGCCCCGACGAATCCAGATTTAAACTTCTCCCAAGGTTAGTTCAGTCTAAAGGAGTATCATGAAGCGCCTTACAATGTCAGGCCATCATAGAGGACTAATTTGAAGCGGGAACGATGGTGCACAAATTACATGGCCCGAAAGCATAAACACGGTAGAATAAAAAATGAAAGAATGGCGAAAACAAGACTATGAGCCTAAAAAAATGTGCTAGTGACGGCTCGGAACGTCCTGCTCTTCTGGCGTTTTAATATTTCAGCTTCGTTTGGCCTACATTTTCCTATTTTATTCTGTCGAATTTAAGTGGCGGTATTTTTGAAGTGTCTGTGAAGAAGATTCCCCCGCTAAGCAAGGGGATAATCGTTGGAATAGATCAGCTTTGAGCTTGATGTCACTACAGCGTGAAGTGCTATCTCGCAATACAAAGTTTTTTGTGAAGTCGTAATCAAAACAAAAAACTTTCTGAGTGCAAGCCTGTTGTGACTTATCCCAGCTACGGTTGTATTCAAAGCCGAAAATCGCGATTTCTTCTCGCGAAGGCGAGGATAGATCGGATCCATCGAAAACTTTGACATTGTCAGTGTCATTTTTTTTGTGACCATGAATCAACGTTAACGTATCGGCTTATCTGGAAGGGATTTTTACTTTGCGCTGAACGGACTTCAATTTTCATACCACGAAGTACCTTTTTCGACGGCAAATTCAAGTATATCTCTGCTTGATCAAGTTACTCCTCCAGTGAAATGTGAATCTGACCACAACGGTTGTCACTATGCCAATTTTTATTTTTGTGCCTGACTTAGACCTATCCCGCAAAAGGATTCCTTTTTTCTGTTTGAAATCGAAAAGGAAGCCTTTGCGACTTTATTTATATCGTCCCTTAAAGTAGTTCCTGTCTCGTAATAATATCGAGGAGAACTTCTTCCCCCATAACACTGGATTTTTTTTCTCCGAACACTGTCCAGGTGATGGTCCAGTTCATCGGACCTCGTCGTAGAGCACAGAACAAACCGTCGGACCTTTATCCTTGCTGCCACCGCTGCGCGAACTCCAATTTCACTTTCCCGCACTGACGCACCACACGGAGGTCCCGGGTTCGATCCCAGGGGGACCAAAAAAAAGGGCGATTACCTGGAGGAAATGGACGCACTCTCGCACAGAGGGACACCACGAAACGAGTCGCCGGGCGAAACACACGGGTTAGTCGCTAATTTTAGCGGCCGAGCCAGCCAGGGCTTCAGGCCGAGGCTCCACAAAAATAGATCATACTTACATGCTATCACGGGGCACGAGCTGGCTAGAAAGGAGTCTGAGTCCGTTCTGGACCCGGCCGACCGGGTTTTGTCCCGCGGCTGTCGCCCGGGCGTGGGGGGCCCGGGGGAGGCGTTGCCCTGGTGGGGGGCGCTAAATATAATAGGCCCTCACTCCGCCGGTATTTTCTATTTGGGTCAAGCGACGGGGGAAGAAAAAGAATAACAAGTGTTTCCCACTCCCTCTACCCTCGCCCGATGACGACCGACCATCACAGCCGGACCCTCAGGCTGACGACGAAATTATGATTTTTCTCACTTTTCGCTTTTGATGCGGGGGTAGGGGGCGCTTCCGGGCCGCGGCCACGCCGGAAGGGGTCGCTGCCCCCTCCCGCGGCTTCCGGGGGTGCTTGGAGGGGGGCACACGTGAGTACTTGACGGTAAACGATCCGCCACTCATTCCGTGCATTCGTCGCATCAATCTGCGCGGATGCCTTTTTCATAGAGGTTTTGGGCTCACACGATCGCGCGATGGATATGCGCCGATTGAGAATTTGAATGTTGCCAGATTCACCCACGATGATATGTTCAGTTTTGTGGAATACTCCTAATTATTTTCCGCAAAGTTTGGAAACGTCTGAAATCCATTTTTGGACATAATTATCAGAGAAATTTTAACTTAACAAGTACTTATTGTTAGTACTGAATTTATGTTATGAACAAGTCTCCATACAAGTTGGAACATGCACATACACACATTATTGGTTTTTTTAATGACATGGCAAATTATAGGTAATTAGTGATCAATCGCAGGCAGATCAGATACAGCCAAAGTTGTGGAGTTAGCATCATTTTCTCACTAATTTTCCTGTAATTCTCTATAAAGCTCACGTAACTTGAACTTATGTCCATTCATTTTCTGATATATTGATCATATTACTTGATATCCGCTAGTTGTGAGGACAAAAAGTATTGAATCAATGCAACGCAAAAACGCTATTTTACATTGTTTGGAAACAATGTAGCATATCAGAAAAACGTGTGTACCTTAATTGGGACAGTGTTTTTACCGAATTCTTTCGAAAATTCTATCAATAACTTAACTTGAAAATTTGAGTTGCATGGGCGAAACAGTTTTTATTTTGTAAAGTGTTAAGTTCCCAAAAAACGAAGGATTCCATTTATCAGTATTGAACAAAAAAATCATGAAAGAACAAACATAAATGTGGTTCAATAATATGGATTACATTTTGCGAAAAGGAACCACTAGCATTGCAATGATGCTAAGATTGTGCAATTTCATCAGTTGCAATAAAATTGCGGTAATTGTGAAAAACGATGAAATTTAGATGGTAATTTTTGTCTTAAATTTACAGTTTTTAGCGAGTAAAATAGAAACTTTTAAGGGATAATCGGGGTTTTCCTCAAAGACAAAAGAAGTTGCATAATCTTAGCAACATTGCAATGCTAGTGGTTCCTTTTTGCAAAATGCAATCCATATTACCTTCCGCCGCGCCTCCGCGCTTACCGCACTGTGTTTGGCGCAATGCGTGAAGTATTTCTTTAGTCTTGTAGGCGCTATGCGTCTCTCGCCGACCGCTGCTGAACGCTCCGTGTTTGACGCAATGCGTGAAGTATTCATGCAGTCGTGTAGGCGCTATGCTTTTCACGCCGGCCGCTGCTGAACGCTCTGTGTTTGACGCAATGCGTGAAGTATTCATGCAGTCTTGTAGGTGCCAGTATGTGTTACATGCCGACCGCCGCGCCGAGGGCTTCTCCTTTTCATCTCAAGGCCTCGTCATGATTTGCTCTATGCGCCGTGCCGTTCCAGGGCAAATTGCGTGTTTGGTTTCTCTCTTAAGGTAATTCGACGGACGCCATTATTTGTGTCAGAGCGACGTGCGATATATCGCATCCATTCTTACCAAAATCTCAGCTACTTGTCATTTTTTTCGAATTTTAAGATCGCACTCCTGTTGTCACGAGACTAAAGAGTTCATGTACCAAATTCGACGGAGAACGTAATAAAGACGTGGTATTTTCAGAGGAAGAACACCGCATTCCATACTGATATCGGAACTGCTATTCTATTGTCATGAGACTGAAAAATTCACGTACCAAAGACAAGGAAATTGAACGTAAGATGTGGTATGTATGGAGTAAAAATATAGCATGCTATACTGGGATATCGGAACTGCACTCGTCATAAAATTGCACTAAAACTGCACTTAGTCAAGTATGTCATCTCCGTCGACCATTTCTTCAAGAGGTGCATCCGGATCCTCATCCTCCAGCTCTAAGTTCACGGGTTGATTTTCGCATTCACTGCAGCAGGCACACATCGTCGCTTCACTGACGTAAGGGCGTATCTCGATTTTGACTTGAGCCCTGGAAAGCATGGAGTTATATGGACAACAGGGTCCACGTGGAAATAGAGATACGCCCTTATGTCAGAGGGGCAACATATCAGAGAAATTTAAACCACTTTTCCGGTAGCCACAAGCTGCCTCGCAGCCTGCTTTGCACTTGCATGAAATCAATTTCAGAAGTATTTCCGGAGCGGGGGCTTTGTCCATTGGGTTCGGGAGTAAACCATTTTGAGTCTCACTCCATCCCTCCCCAATCCATGGCATTTTTCTCATTTTTATAACATCGCTCGTGTACTTCAATAGTTTTTGGACCTTCCAAAAATGAAATTTTACCATCGTTTCGCTTTTGACTTGTGGCGCGCAAAGACTGGACACCTTTTCGTTTCACTTCCCGAACTGAATAACCTGTAAGTGGCCAAATGAAACACATTGCTTTCACACTCATGGTGAAAACACTGAAATTACCTCTTTCGCAGGTACAGAGAGGGGCAGAATAATGATTTTCTCTCCTGAAGCGGTGATAATAACCAAGTGAGTTGGCTCGCGCCGATAGAACAACCCTATAGGTAATGGACGTAGGTGCTAAATCGAGAGTCTTCCAGACACTGTTATCAGTAAAGAGCTGGGAAGACTTGCGCTCTGGTGTCGATGACATTAGCGAAATTTGAGGAACCACAAGGGACAAAATAACCAGGAGATAAGCCAGGAGGGCCATGAAACGGGTGCGGGTTGAAATAAAACGTCATGTTGGGCAGCCGCGCTGCATAGCCTTCGGTGCGCGCTCTGAGCTCTCCGCAAGCCACGGATATGACGTATCCGCGAATGCGCTGCAGTTCTGTCAATTTTGATGCTAAAATAGAACATGTATATACCAATTTCTTTGTAATTGTATGCTTTTTCACGTCGTGCAAATGATATTTACATTTTTTAATTACAAAAAAAGTTAGAAGCCGAAAACTGAAAAAACGGAAATTTGGCAACGTTTTTTCAATTTTGCGGAAAGCGCCTCACAGCCATGAGGCGCCTTCAAATTCGGATTCTACGACCCAAAATTAGGGGGGCAAGCACCCGTGGTGTAGTCCTTCACGTTTTTCCAGCAAAAGTCCACTAATGCCTAGACTATAGACGCTACCGTCACAATCGAATCGTGCCATCGATGTATTAAGGTTAGATATCGTGATTGGCCTATTCGATGACTTCGACTAATTACAGTATTTGACCTCAATGTATTGATACCGTGGTTTGATCGTATGACAACAGCTGTGGTAACGTTTCTCCCACGTAAACGTAAGTCATACACTCGTTCCTAGAAACACGCGACCCTCCAATGACCACTTGCTTAGCGATAGGTGTAAAGTTATTCTTTCGGGAAGTTATCTTTTCCGTATTGACAATAATTGTATGGGAGCAACAGTCATCTTACCTACTACGTGGATGAGCTTCGGTTTGAGCCAAGCAAGCTAACTGAACTACGGTGTGTTTCCCCAACGAAATACCCAATACGTTGTTCAACTCCCACCTAGTAGGTAGGTAAGACAACAGTTGAACGTTGGAGTCCCAGAAGTAAAAGCTTCCCACCATTGCCGAGATGCCAATGGACTGTCTCTTGATCCTGCACTTGGATTCCGACCTGGAATAATGGAAACCTCACACATGCAACAGCATGTGTAAGGAATTTGCGATTTGACTATTGATTCTTATGTAAAAGTTCGCGAGAAACTCGATGTTGCCACTGGTTTTCTCTGAAATCAACTCCTAAGCTCAAAAAAAAGCTCTCAAGTTGAGGCCAAAATGGAGGGGACATCCCACGCTATCCTGAGAGTCCACCTCTACATCAAGACAAACTCTCTCCATGCAAAGATAGGGAGCAAATACATTGACAGGGCTGTCATTTTATTTGGGAACTCTAAAACTGAAAACACGGCATTACTGCCAATGTATTTGCTCCCTAACTTTGCATGGATAGTTTGTCTTGATGTAGATGTGGACTCTCAAGATAGCGTGGGATATCCCCTCTATTTTGGCCTCAACTCGAGAGCTTTTTTTTAGCTTGGGAGTTGATTTCAGAGAAAACCAGTGGCACCATCGTGTTTCTCGCGAACTTTTACCTATGAATCAACAGTCAAATCGCAAATTCCTCACACTTGTAACATCTCCATTTAATGGAACCGGCTCTTGGCGAAGAAGAAGGAAGCTATCTAGGGGCGGGGCGGGGGTGGCCTGGAGCGAAAACGGCCGCGAATCGGATACGCGGAGAAGACGGCGCCGGCGACGCGTGAATCGGGAGTGCGCGGCTTGTCGGCGGGAGTTTCCAATTTCCGCCGGACGCCCATAAATGGTCCAAGCGCCCGCCGCCCAGCCCGTGACGTCACCGCCACCACCGCAACTACTAACTTTCGTGAAAATATTCATTCCCGGATCGCGGATTCGCTTGCGGCGCAACGACACCCCGCCGTACAGTGCGGCGTCTTTATAGACGATGCGGACAAAAATCAGTAAAAGACACTTGACTTTAAATAATGACGATTAGTATCACCGACGTACGAAAACTTTTTGGCGCTATCAAAGTAAAACACTCGAGGAATAAGAGAACGATGGAAATCAGAACACTATCATTGACACTATTAATGATGAAGTTTACAGGTTTATACTCTTGAATGCCCAATCATCTTCATCTACTTCTTCAGGACGATTCGCCAATTCTACTACTTCAATGCATTCCTTGAGGGGTAAAAATTTTACTAGCCTGAAACTCCAGTTGGTTCAATTGTTTCCGTTGAAGATGGGAATTCTGATTCCAGTTTCTAGATCCATAATTTCTTGAATTGCTTGGTGAATTCGGGATGGAAGGCTTGAGTACTTAGCGTGTTCGCGTTCTCAGGCAGGCTCATAGAGAACAATGGAACGACCTTGACTGCTTTGATAATTCGCATTAATATTGACAATTAAAACCGCGAACTGCTACCATGTTGAAGTGTACCACATTTTACAACAGACTACAAAGTTATCGAGTGGTATAAGTTGTAAATTGCAGGCGAAATGAATTTCTTACCGTGCGTTTCGCTTATCTCGCATCCTTTCCTCACTGAACGAGTGATAGGGCGTTCTAATGTCAAGAAAACGGACTTCGTTTTGAAATCATTGAAAGTCCTCCATGAATCACTCCTCTCTTCCAACATAATCGGCGGTGTTTAATCTTGGAAAACAAAACATGTTTGTTCTTTTATAACAAGCCCATGTTAGTTCATATAAAAGAAAGGGAAACAAGATGTACACTGGAAAAAAAAAAACACATTGGATTTAGAGTCCAGACTCTTGAAAACATTGACAAGAAATAATACTCTTGATTCAATCGGATTTTTGCTTGAATCAAAACGAAATCCGCTTAAATCAAGAGGCTTGGCTCTTGATTTAAGGTAGATTCTGATTGAATCAAGAGTACATTTTCTTGTCGATGTTTTTAAGAGTCTGGACTCTAGATCCAATGTCTTTTTTTTTTCCAGTGTACAATTTATCAATAATGTGCAAATTTTACACACATTTGATGATTCTCTATGCCTCTTCAAGAGTTCTGTCATCGTATCATCTGTTTTTCATGTTTTCGCAGAGGTTTTTTAGGTGTATTAAACCATACACCCAATCTTCTTTTTGCAAATCCATATTTTACCTGCATTTTGTATCAACTATAGACAGAAATGCATAGCATTTCTTAACTTTAAATATAATTCGCACACAAGGCGATAACTTAATGTTGCCAGAAGAATGATAACTGTCAGACGATCTACTCCCGCTCCAACGATGCAGGTCCTGAATCATTCCTTAACTTTTGATTGATTACATCCATCGGCTTTAAATTTCAGATGTGTACTTCTGAATCTACTAGACCTATATTTTGCACCGAATTCAGAATTTTTGGGGACCCTCTAGGGGCAGCAGAGCCCCCTGAACCTACTTTTTTAAAAATTACTAAACTGGCAAATTGGCTTTCACCTGTTTTGAACTTTGAGCCGTCACTGCCCGCTCAATAATTCACCTATTATCTTGAAATTTGTACGAAAATTCACAATTTTCCATTTAAAGTACTGAAATCTACTGGTTATCTCTACCATTACGTTGAAAATTCTACAGAGCACTGCTAATTTGGTAATAATCACAATTTCGGATAATAATCCCAATGGACCACTAGAGAAGGTGCGAATTTAAGCAATCTGATACATGTTTCTTAACCAGAATTTCAGGTAGAACACGATTAACGCAACGAATATTACTGAAACGAACTCCTAACGAAGATATTAACGTTTTTACTTCACATTGGTTACGAGGAATTTGAACTGCCCGCTCACAAGAAACTCAAAGCTCTACGTGAGTCAAACCGTGCACTACAACGGTTTCAGCAATCTTCTCAATGGAGCAATGTTCATTTCCCACCATTTGTTGTTCAAACTATAAGCAATTTGCTATAGCTGAGCCAAAGCGTCAAAATTGAGGTTGCCAGATTTTAATATAGCAGAGACTGTCATGATAACGTTTAGCGCGCGATGTGAATCACGTAGAGTGTTGAGTTTTCGTGAGCGGGTGGTTTGAATTTACGCATCAAGAATCATTAAATATCTTTGTAAGGAGTTAATTTCAGTAATTTTCGTTGTGCGCGCCGTGTTTTACGTAAAATTTTGTTTAAGAAACATGTATCAGAATGCTGAAATTCGTACCCTGTCTAGTGGTCTATTCTTTCGAAGGAACACATGATTTTTTACCAGTTCACTTCATGGCCCAATCTGTTTTTTTGACGTCAGCCCTATACGACCCTGATAGATTTAGGCAGACATCAGAGCTCCTCAAAATGCACTTATCCTCTCACGTCAGGGGCAGCGACGAACTTTTGGCCACTGCATGATATTACACATCTATATCGAGGCAATCCTCAATGTATCCCATCCCTCAAAACTGCGAGCAGAGAGGCCAATTGGACTGCATTTTGCAATTTGGAACAATAAATTCTGGCTCTTCTGGAAATACACTTATGTGCATAGGGAAACAAATGGCACATACGTTGTTTTTAATCCGGGCTAGAATTTATAGTTCCAAATTGCAAAATGCGGTCCAATTCGAGTGAGCAGTTGATGTTGAAGAGGCATAATAGAGAACCAAAATACGTAGGAGTTGTTTCCTCCTTCATGTTAAAAAATCGAGAAGAATAATCTGCCTTGATTTATTTTTTAGAAAGAGAATATTCTGAAACAGGAAGCGAGAGACCATCGCGAAATCAAGCCTTGTATATGACCCGCGGCGGTGACTTTGGAAAAGTGGAATCGTCGACGCTAGATCGGGTGATATTTATAAACACTGGAGTCGTCCCACACGCGAAAACGTGGCTCGTCGTTGCCCTGAGATCGGAGGTCCCCTCTTCTCCAAACCTCCTCTCTCTTTCGGTCCTTTTGATTTATACAATGAAATATTTCCCTCTTCCTCCGATTTCAGGGCAAGCAGGTTCGAGACGCCTTGAAGATAGGAAAAGGTAAGTTGAGTCCCAAACGATCTTTTGAGGGTAAGCTGAGTCCCGTCAAGTAATCACCCATAGGTAAATTGAGTCCCGTCAATTAATCCCCCATTGGTAAATTGAGTCCCACTGTATTTGCGTTGGTGAACAGTGAATAGTAGTGGAATGGCAAGCCGTAGAAATATTTTAAATAATTGCTGAGTTCAGATCGAGAGTCTTTATACTCGGTCGCTAAAAGCCGCACTCTCGTATGTGGCGCCACCAACTCTGCCCAAGATGAAAGCGACATCGCTTAAGTCTAACATTGGGCCATACTCAACGAGCTGCTTTGTGTATACCTTCTTCGAAGTCCAAAGACGACAAACCAAAGTTCTGTTGCGTACAAGAAAACCAATGGAACAAATCGACCTTTTTAGTAACCACGAATCGTGAATACTTGAAGATAAAATTTAAGCTTTTTACAATCACTCAACTTCCCAAAACATTTACTTCATTTCTTGCCTCTCACGCACACTCTCCCATCCTCACACATACAGTGATAATGGTACCGGGACTCAATTTACGTACCACCAATTAGGAGTCGGGACTCAATTTACCTTCTCCCCTAATGACCTCAATGCATTGGGACTCAACTTACATTCGTCCTTGAAGATTCCCTTAATCCTTTTCGAATTTTCAAGTCCTTGCCACCAAATCCTATGCTAAATGGAGCTATTGTATTCTTTAGGAGTTCGGAATTCTAATCTAGCGAATAGCCTCTATGTCTAGAGTTTTTGAAGTTCCAGCTTGTTTAACGATTGCGAGAGCATGCTGGATAATGCTATTTGTTTCTTTCGATGTACCGCCTATCTCTATCTGCTGGTTTGAAGTCGTTCCGTACTTTGATGCGAGAGCTCTGGCTACCGAATAGGGTATCTGCAGATGTCTCCCGACCATCTCTTCTGTTTCTTCATTAGGGAGGATCAACTTCATCCAAGGCGCCCACATGCCCAAGCCGGTCTTCGATTGGGTTCCTCCCGGAAGGCGACGGCGTGGACGTCCTGTGGAAGGTTGGCGACAAGGGGTGGAGGAGGAGATCAGAAGGTGTCAACTGCCTGATGAGCTCTGGGAGGATAGGGGGCAATGGCGATTGGGCGGCGCTACAAAAGCGGCTTTATGTATGTATCCATGGATTTTAGTCAAATTGCTTAATAGCCGTTTCGGACCTATGCTCCATCTTTAGGCGCATAACACATTTTTGCCCTAGTGTTTGGAAGCTTAAGCTGCCCAATAGAGCTTTGGATTTGCAGCGACACCCGCTTCGTTGGTGCAGGAACGACCTCCCTCGTCGGCCAGAACCTTGGTATTACGCCCTGCAACTATGTAGATTTTGGACAACTCGTTCTTTCTTAAAAGGTGATACACGTTGCGGGCTGAATAAATAATTTTGATGCCATATTGGATCAAAACATGTCGATAAAAAGATTCATGACCTACTGAGTATGTGCATACTTGAGCTAAATTTAAGCACTTATGGAGTGAGATACAACATTCTCTTTCTTGATTATCACGATTGCTTTCAACGCCAGCATGAAAGCAGCTGATTATCAGTCACAGTCTGAATGTTCTAATTTATTTCAAATAAAAATGTAGACTCTCATTCCTTGAGGGAACAAAGGGAGGTCTGCAGAGGCTTTCGAAAATACTGTTCCATGTAAAAATAATTATTTCCAATGATACTTACATTGATATGATCCTCACAGCACCGGTGAGGTGTGGATTTGGAGAGGGTTCTCTGGACCCCAACCGCAGCACTCCACCTTTCTCTCTCGTTTCCCCGAGGGACATTAAAAAATATTTTCGTGGGGGTTGTGATCGAGGTCGATTCACATCCCGGCACAAAACACCGTACGTAGAAACTGTAGTTAGCCATATCCAAAACCGGAAATAAACACTATCACGATTCACAACACAGCAAAATGCGAATGGAAACACAACAGAAAAGCCGGTTACTAACAGGTGGTTAAAGGTTAGAATCTCGTCCCGTCGTAATGTGTTTTCGTCACGGCGTCGGCCATTTTGAAGATTGCGCAGCATCTCAATGCGGAAGGGTATGATGGAACGACTCCTCTAATGAAATGTTCACCTATGCCGTTGTATCCTTTTTGAAGCGGGAAGCTCAAAAAAACGCATTCTTCTTACGCAGATTGTGAAGTTATGAGTGCATTTCAGAGTTTGCCAATGCGCTCATCGTTATTTTTGGGTCATTTACTATAAGGAGCAACACTTATTTCCGCTCTAGCTAAAGTTTGCAACAGACCCATTGGCAGCAATTATTTTATTAGCACTACTTAAAAAAGCTAGAAGTGAAGTCAATACATACAGGGTTATCAAAAAGTCACCTACCACCCCAGTCACTTTTTCCTAATAAAATACTATCTAATTTTTGCCGTTTCCGCGTTGAATTGATATACTTCTGCGGGCTTCTAATCGCTGTTCACACGTGTTATCAGTTCAGCATATCGATAGGTACATAAATATTTTTACGCGTAGAATTAAATTTTTACTTCAGAGAGTCGACACACATCGATTTTTTATGTCGATTTATTCGATTTTATACAGAAAGTTGGTGGCTTTTTGCGATTGAAATAAGTTACCATTGATTCACAAAAAAAATTATGCCCCCCTAAATGCCTAAAACACATTGATTTTCACATATTTGCACCCATAAAATTGATTTGTGAAGTCAACGAGTGGGTATATCGCTGCTATTTTATTATATAAAAACATATATAATAAAATATTTTATAAAATGGATAAATAAAATAAAATGGATTTAAAAAAATTTTACGAACTAAAGAAATAAATGTGTAAAATAAAGTAAACGGAAATAAGTAAGTAAACTAAAATATGTTCAAAAATTTAAATAAAGTAGTGGTAGCAAGTATACAGAATTTATTCGGCTCTAAAGCCTCTTTTGGTTTTAAAGTCCCTTAAAATATGTGTTAACAAATAAATAAATGAATAAAAAATAAATTAATACATGGATAAATGGATAGATAAATAAATAGGTAAATAGATAAAGTATCTAAAATAGATAAAAAAAAAGATAGGTAAAAAAAAACCCGAGAAGCCGAAAGTCCGCCAACCGAAACTCAAAGCTAAAACAAATTGGACGTGCGGAGACGGAGGGGCGATACTGAAGATCCGAGGGCCGCTGCGTCAGATATGAGTCATGTGTGGAGAAAAGTGAAACAGTAAAAAAAAATTGGGCCTCCAGAAGAAAATCTAAAAAAAAAAACACGTGAAAGACAAGAGAGAGAAGCAATATTAGATACAATCGGTCCTTTTTCTTCCAATGCCGGGCCCGCGGCTAGAATAAGAAAATCTACCTATGGCAGCGAGTAACTTTTCATGAAGGTCGCGTGCCGTGACGCTTGTAAACGCTTACGAATGAAGTTCTCAAACGTTACTGGAATGTTTCGTGATAATATAAAAAGACATTCATTTAACATAGTTACAACGTTAAATAAAAATATATTTTTTAAAAACTATTTTATTACACTTTTGCAGTTATTTATTAATGTTACTGTAACATTCATAATATACATACATATGAGTCGCTTTTACAGCGCTCTTCGGCGCTCTACGACGCCCAATCGCCACAAAGCTCGGTCTTCCCACAGGTCATCAGGGAGTTGACACTCCCTCATCTCACTCAACACCCCCTGTCGCCAACCTCTCACTGGGCGTCCCCTACGTCTCCTCCTAGGAGGAACCCAATCAAGCATCTTTTTTGGCAGCCTCTCTTCAGTCATCCTATTGACATGACCATACCAGACAAGCTGTCTGGTAGTTCTGACACATTCTGGTACATTCATAATATACGTTTCAATAATATTATTTGAAATATTATCAATAAATATTACCGAAATATGTTGCATAGCAATGTTTGTATAATGTTTCTTGTAATGATTTTGAACAAATGTTATATTACAACGTTGCAAATACATTGCAAAAACATTGCTAAAAAAGATTACAACTGAATTTTGTAAGAAATATTTTCATAAAATATTGCCAAAACGTCTACGTTGCCGGCTTGCCGGGCGGGCAAGGATAAATGTATTTTACCCAGTAAGTTTCTGGGCTCTGGTCTCTGGACATGGCATCATCACAGTATGTTCCATCAGAAACTTCATTGATTATAGTAACCTTTTTATTATTTTCAAAATTGGGATCCTCCATACAAAAGAGACCCTCTTTCAAGCCCATGAATTTCATTTGGACTTGCATCTGGGTGCGGGATTTCTTTGATGGTTCTCGTCTATATTCATCAAAGTATATTTTAAATTATTTTTTAGAGATGGCACATTTTATTTCCACAATTTTATTGTCCAAGATCCCATCTGGGGAGCACCAAGAAGAGGATGCGATTTCCGCAGCATCACACCTGTTCTTTGGATAGGACGTTTTAACTTCCTTTTAACAACCCCTAAAATTAGAGGCTCTAGCTCACTGCCTCTTTTCATTGCTTTTGTATTCAACTTAACTCTTCCCATGCATGAGTTTCTGAAAGCACCGTCTCCTGTTTGACCACGAGTGCTTTCGTGTACTTAAGAGGCTGTGAAACGAAATTGCCTCAAGTCAAACCATAATGATGACAAAGATCGATTTACCGAGCTGCAGCGAGAGTTTCGCCGACGTGTGTTCCCGCCCGCACCTTGAGGGGCCCAGGAAGCAAATTACAAAGGAGAATCCGAAATTTTAAAGTAATAGAACAACCCAAAGCTAGTCACTATTCTTTTCGTCGGAGGTTTTACCCTCGTGGCTGGTCCTAGTTTTCATTTATACTCATTCTATCCATCGAAGAAATTTGATATTATACATATACATAAGTTTAAGTATCGAAAAGTAAAAAATCAAATTGGAAGCTAATCTAAACAGTACTGAAATGTTCTTGATAGCTAATGTGAAGAATCCAATTACTTTAATAAGTTTTTATTTATATACTCTTCGTGTCCATTGGAAAAAATTTGATATTATTATACCTACTCGTGTTACGTTAAGTTTTCCAACGAAAAAGAAATATTTTTTTCACCATAAAGTAATTTACTAAAATAAATGGGAATGGACCCAAGTTTCAAAAAATTAGACACAGCATCATTCTTTTCTTCTTAAATACTTAAACTGAAGCTTTGTAGGTAAAAAAGAAAACCTCATTGAAAATACTTCAGACAAACAAGGCTAGTTATCAAAAAGTGAGCGACCAAGTGACATCGAAGATGTACCAGGAAGAGAAGAGTTTCTCTGTGAATCCGTTCATATTCTGCCGCGACAAGCTTATGTATCCCGAGATTTCTGTCGGCTTGAGTCGTGAGAATCGCCTTCAATTGAGAAGCACACCTTCCATCTTACCCGTAGACTTGGCATTTTGCCACTTGTCGGGTGCTCTTTCACCGACTCGTCATAGGCCTGCCCGTTGCGTAAAAAGAGGCCGTAACTAGTCAGTTATCTCTAGACCAAAGTATCCAATTCGACAGGTTCCTTCCAGTCAGCAGCTGGAAACAGACAAAAATACAAAACTAACCAACCATATAAGATTCCAATCAGTGCTTCCCATTCATTCCAGTCATCTTAAATCGTCTGTCTCTGCTAACGTAAAGACAATTAGACTGGGATTGCTTTCTACACTGACGAGTTTAAGGGCCAGTGAGACCTTCGGTTTGGTCCGCCAGCGGTTTTTTTTATTTTTTTTTTTTTACCTCTTTTTCTGGTTAATCTTACAATACAACATATATCACAACCTGTAAACAACAAAATAAATAAAGTAAAAAAAGGAAAAATATATATAAATATACAGGGTATCCCAAAAGTCCCTTCCACCCCCTCTAAAATTTTACCTAATTAACGAACCTAATTAAAGGAAAGTGGAAAAAGACCTATTACGAAAGAGTGGGATGCCGATTCCAGTACACTTCGGCTTGGCATAGCTGGTAGCGAATGGGACCTATTAATACAGACGGAAATGATAATTCATTCCCTGTCAGTGGTTTCTAAGCCGGAACCCACCCTAGGGCATGCATCGGAGTTTGAAGAGGTCCCATTCGCTACCAGCTATGCCAAGCCGAAGTGTACTGGAATCGGCATCCCACTCTTTCGTAATAGGTCTTTTTCCACTTTCCTTTAAGCATAAGTCGTCTACTGATTGATTTTGAAGTTTCATGTTGTACCTGTAACAGAGAAACTTGGTCGTCCGGCAGGGGGCGCTGGGGCCGACCGGCCGGTGGACTGAGGCTCGGCACGGGCTTGCGTCCTCGTCTGCCGAGATCCTCCGGATTCGAGGGGCCTTTGAACACGGGTACTTGACCTCATGCTCCTATTTTCAACTCTGTTTGGATTTGTGGCCGCAACGAAGAGGGTGGAAACCGGGGGGTGCGAGCCCCCGGACCACGAGCAGCTCGACGCTCGAGCATCTTCAGTTTGACTAGCGCCGAACGCTGACGAATACCCGGACCGCGCAAGGCGGAGGGGGACTTCGCCGCCCGGGGATTGGGACCACGGGGACCATTGGGGAATAGCAGGACCACGCAAAGGCGGTGCTGGAGCTATGTCGGGGGACGGGACCTCCAACGGTCACCCGTCCCCGTCCTCTTCAACGCAACCATGCTCTCACCGACTTCCCGCAGGAGAGCGGCGGTCCGGGCCCGAGGGACCGACACCGGCGCACAGTGCGGCCCTCTGTGGACTGAAGTCAAAAATTCACAACTCGACATCTGAATATTTTTTTCGGAATTTGTTATCTTAAAGATATTTCTGACTCACTATGTTGGTTCATTTTCAAATTTTCCGCTCAAAACTACCTCAAATGTGGGTAGAAAGTAGGTAGGAAATAGGTCGGGAATCACTGGTCCGTAAGAAATACACGGGAAAAAGATGTCAACTTCAAATGGTGATTTCTCGCTTGCAACGCAAAATGTTCTGGGTGGTTGACATTTTCTTAATCCTCAGATATCCAGCTTTAATTCTACGAAAAAGATCTTGCGACTTTCTGCGACTATCAGAGATATTTGGAGTTAAAGTTTGGGTGTTTCACGTTGCTTTTACATTGTTAACACAGGGCTAATTCGAGGTTGCCAACTTTGAATGAACTTTTCTTGAAAAATACGCAAAAAAACCTGATGTATAACATTTTCTTATTCCTCGAGTGTTTTACTTTGATAGTGCCAAAGGGTTTTCCTATGTCGGTGCTATTATCTTCATTATTTAAAGTTAAGTGTCTTTTGCCGATTTTCGTCCGTAACGGTGCCGCACTGTGCGGCGCCCGCGTCGAGGGCTCCCGAAGGAGGGACTCGCGCGCGCCCGCGTCGGGGGAGCCGTAGCCGCCCCGGCCCTTGGAAGGGATCCCTCCGAGTCAAGTGAAAGAGTCATAGATACTCCTGCATCATCTCTGGCTCTTGGCCCACGGCGATTACCACCTTTACCGCCATACTTCTTCTGGCCATCAGAAACCATTTTGGCTCCTCTTTCATAGGAGTGTTGGGCACATGAGGCGTTGATTACATCTGACGCGTAGCTTGTAGGAGCTAAATTGCTCTTGGTATTTCGTCCCTTCTTCATCGTTTATCTGGTATAAGAATGGGAGAGGTGGATATCCGTTACTTGAGGGAAATATGTGCGTTTCACCCAATACAGAAGATAATTTAAAAGCATACAGGAACTCGTCAAACCCAGTAGATTCTTCCATGGCCGTCACAGCATATGGTTTTCCTTGGAAGGTAAATAAGTCAAGAACTTTCAGAAAAATTGGCAAGGTTGTGATTTCATTCGCCTTGAGAAAAATGTAAAAATTTGGACGAATTTTTTTCACATAATTTATCCAAGGTACAACTAGGATGTTTTCATTTGATTGGATAAACAGCTGTTCAATCACCTCTGTTTTATATTGATAGCTTGTCACTGGTGTTAAAATGGGACTACCATAATCCAAATCAACTTGAAACGATTTATCACTCCAAACCCATTCCACGTACTGTTCGTGTCTTTCAGTTAAAGTTTTGGGCAAATTAATGTAATTACCTATTATTCTGCATGAATTTTAAAAGAATTGGTGCTGATTTTCAAACCGTATACACCAATAATTAAATGAGCAAATGCAGAGCCAAGGTAGATAGGTTCGTGAGATAAGTAAACAGGGACCCTGTTAGAATGGAAGAATGGATGTTTAAAGAGTGTGCGCAGCTTGTATTGAAAGTGCAACTTTTAGAGCCCACTGTTGACGGGTCGCTTGTACTTTTCAAAAGCAGGAAAGAATGAGATTGCTACGTATGTCCAAGTATTCATTAAGAATTAACGTCAAGAGCATAATATAGTCAGCCAATAATAGAGGAATTATGATAGCGGAAAACGTACCGGGTTAGACGAGTCTGCCTCTTTAACTCCTTATCACTGAAGTCAGTTGAAAATTTCCTCTCCCTCACATGGTAGCCGGGCGGGTGGAGGAGGTTGGTCTTCGGGTAAATTCATTAAAATGGGAAGGGCAAACGCCATTTTTGAAGAAAATTAAGAAACTACTTCACTTGACTACACTTGATAAAAATGTACGATATAACAAAACCGGACTGAATGATGTACACCGGTGAGACTTTGAGGACAGCTTCACCCTGCTGTAAACTTGCGCTCGGCTTTAGCAACTTGCGCTCGCTCCTAAACTTGCGGTCAGCTTTGGCATTAATTGGCCTAAATCTGCGAGATGTATCTTGATTTGGAGGTTATGTTTACACAACTTGCAGTCGATCGTAACCAACAATATTTGGGCCATGGATTTCCAATATTAACAAGGCCTCAAAGACAAGAATAAAACGTCTTTGAACAAATCTACATCACACTGGTAAAAAAAAACCTCTTGGACCAATGCCGCATAGCATTGATTTAAGAGTGCAGTTTCTTGGCGCCGGATTTTAGAGTCTTGAACTCTTGTTTCAAGCGAATTTTGCATTGAAACAAGAGTCTAGACTCTTAAATCCGGCGACAAAAATCCGGCAACAAGAAACTGCACTCTTGAACCAAGAGGTTTTTTTTATCAGTGTGCGGATCAACTCACAAAAATACGGTGCCAACCAAACGTTTCCGACTTTCGTCGAGAAACTTCGGTGCGAATTACCTTATTATCGGTTGCCATAACCTCATAGAAGTTCGGTGAAACCTTGCCGAACTCGGTTAGTCGTGTGTTCCAAACGCCGTAATACCTTTCGGGTCAGAAAACCATATACTTAGGGCTGTGCCACCGAACAACCGTATACCGAAGGGCTCGGTTAAAATCACCAAAGTTTTTTTTTTTTTTTTTTTTTTTTTTTTTTTTTTTTTTTTTTTTTTTTTTTTTTCAGTGAGATCCAGTCACAATGGATCACTAGACAAGGTACGAATTTAAGCGATCTCATACATGTTTCTTAACCAGAATTTCACGTAGAAAACGATTCACACAACGAAAATTACGGAAACCAACTCCTAACGAAGATATTAACGTTTTTATTTCACATTGGTTACGAGGAATTTGAACTGCCCGCTCACAAGAAACTCAAAACTCTACGTGAGTCAAATCGCCCACTACAACGGTTTCAGCAAGCTTCTCAATCGAGCAATGTTCATGTCCCATCATGTGTTGTTCAAACTATTAGCAATTTGCTATAGCTGAGCCAAAGCGTCAAGATTGAGGTTGCCAGATTTTTATATCGCGGAGACTGTCATGATAACGTTTAGCGTGCGATGTGAATCACGTAGAGCATTGAGTTTTCATGAGCGGGTGGTTTGAATTCACTCATCAAAAATCATTAAATATCTTCGTAAGGAGTTGATTGCGGTAATTTTTGTTGTGCGCATCGTGTTCTATGTGAAATTTTAGTTAAGAAACAAGTATCAGAATGCTGAAATTCGTACCTTATCTAGTGGTCCATTATGACGCCACAGAAATCACTCGCATATCCACAACAACCGAAAGCAGCTTGGTTCATTTTTCGCTGATTTAGAAATTTTTAACGCAGAGAGGAAATATTCAGTAGGGCGAAACGCGCAGTACAACCATTTCGATTTCCAAGTAGGTAAAGTTGCATATCCTCAGAATGAAGGAGGGCATGGTCTCCGCTGACTCCTAGACTTTAACGCATGAGTAGAAAAGTTGGCTGGGGCGAAACGCCGTGATACAGCTATGCAAGGCGATTTTCTATCTCTCTCGCACTTATACGCTTGCGACCTGGGCGCTTTTCTGTCTCTCTCGCACTGGGTGGCCTTAAACGGGGCAACCGAGGGTGCAACCACTCTCGGAGGGTCGCGGGGGATCGCGATGCTGCTTTGACGGAAAAACCACCCAAGTCCCGCCTGGCTATTTTCTGTCTCTCTCGCACACAATCGCGTCGTGCAAGGCGATTTTCTATCTCTCTCGAACTTATACGCTTGCTACCTGGGCAATTTTCTGTCTCTCTCGCACTGGGTGCCCTTAAACGGGGCAACCGAGGGTGCAACCACTCTCGGAGGGTCGCGGGGGAACGCGATGCTGCTTTGACGGTAAAACCACTCAAGTCCCGCCTGGCTATTTGCTGTCTCTCTCGCACTTATACGCTTCCTATCTGGGCGATTCTCTGTCTCTCTCGCACTGGCAGCCCTTAAACGGGGCAACCGAGGGTGCAACCACTCTCGGAGGATCGCGGGGGAACGCGATGCTGCTTTGACGGAGAAACCACCGAAGTCCCGCCTGGCTATTTGCTGTCTCTCTCTCTTACTTATACGCTTCCTACCTGGGCGATTTTCTGTCTCTCTCGCACACTTTAGCGAGCCGCCTGGTTATTTTCTGTCCCTCTCGCACACAATCGCGTCGTGCAAGGCGATTTTCTATCTCCCTCGCACTTATACGCTTGCGACCTGGGCGATTTTCTGTCTCTCTCGCACTGGGTGGCCTTAAACGGGGCAACCGAGGGTGCAACCACTCTCGGAGGGTCGCGGGGGAACGCGATGCTGCTTTGACGGAAAAACCACCGAAGTCCCGCCTGGCTATTTGCTGTCTCTCTCGCACTTATACACTTCCTACCTGGCCGATTTTCTGTCTCTTTCGCACACTTTAGCGAGCCGCCTGGCTACTTTCTATCTCTCTCGCACACAATCGCGTCGTGCAAGGCGATTTTCTATCTCTCGCGCACTTATACGCTTGCTACCTGGGCGATTTTCTGTCTCTCTCGCACTGGTTGCCCTTAAACGGGGCAACCGAGGGTGCAACCTCTCTCGGAGAGTCGCGGGGGAACGCGATGCTGCTTTGACGGAAAAACCACCCAAGTCCCGCCTGGCTATTTGCTGTCTCTCTCGCACTTATACGCTTCCTACCTGGGCGATTTTCTGTCTCTCTCGCACACTTTAGCGAGCCGCCTGGCTATTTTCCGTCTCTCTCGCACCCAATCGCGTCGTGCAAGGCGATTTTCTGTCTCTCTCGCACTATGTGCCCCTAAACGGGGCAACCGAGGGTGCAACCACTCTCGGAGGGTCGCGGGGGAACGCGATGCTGCTTTGACGGAAAAACCACCCAAGTCCCGCCTGGCTATTTGCTGTCTCTCTCGCACACTTGAGCAAGCCGCCTTGCTGTTATGTGTCTCTCTCGCACACCCTAGCGTCCCGCCAGGCGATTTTCTATCTCTCTCGCACACTTGAGCGAGCCGCCAAGGCCAACCGAGGCGAGGGCGCAACCGCTCTCAGAGGGTCGCGGGGGAACGCGATGCGCCTTTGCCGTAAAAACAACGCAAGTCCAACCGTGCGATTTTCTTCCTCTCTCGCACTTATGCGCGAGCCGCCTGGCTGTTTTCGGTCTCTCTCGCACACCCAAGCGTCCCGCCAGGCGATTCTCTATCTCTCTCGCACACTTGAGCGAGCCGCCTGGCTGTTATGTGTCTCTCTCGCACTTATGCGCGAGCCGCCTGGCTGTTTTCGGTCTCTCTCGCACACCCAAGCGTCCCGCCAGGCGATTCTCTATCTCTCTCGCACACTTGAGCGAGCCGCCTGGCTGTTATGTGTCTCTCTCGCACACCCAAGCGTCCCGCCAGGCGATTTTCTATCTCTCTCGCACACTTGAGCGAGCCGCCAAGGCCAACCGAGGCGAGGGCGCAACCGCTCTCAGAGGGTCGCGGGGGAACGCGATGCGCCTTTGCCGTAAAAACAACGCAAGTCCAACCGTGCGATTTTCTTTCTCTTTCGCACTTATGCACGAGCCGCCTGGCTGTTTTCTGTCTCTCTCGCACACCCAAGCGTCCCGCCAGGCGATTTTCTACACTGAGAAAAAACTATGGCTTATAAACCTATTAGAGGTAAATATGGAACACCACTAATAGTAGTACCTCTACATATAATAATAGCACATATACCTTAGTTATGGTACCTGTACCTTAATTAGGTACAGAGACCTTAGTATGGTTCACAGACCGAGAATCATTAGTTTATTTACGACTATTATAGGTGTTCCATATTTACCTCTAATAGGTTTATAAACCATAGTTTTTTCTCAGTGTATCTCTCTCGCATGCATACGCATCCCGCCTGGGTATTTTCTGTCCCTCTCGTACACTTAACCCGTTGACTACCGAGTTTCAGGAGGTGCAGGAAAAAATTATTCGTTATGATATTTGCAATCAGCTAATTTTTTTGGATTTTTTGACCCCCAAAAAAAATTTTTTTTGACCATTTTCAGAAAAGTTAGCAGATGTCCATCTGGAAGGACATAAGGAGTGTGGAAGGTCACAACAGGTCAACTTAACATATTAATCTATTTATTGATTTTCTTCGGTAATTTACTAAATTTGCATAAGTACTAGTAAATTTTGTAAAAACTGTCATGATATTACTTAGGAAATATTAAAGTTTCAGGCTTTACTTGATTTATTCTCGGTTGTTTGATTTGTTTTCGGTTACTTGCTTTCGGTTGACAGATATGACTTGATGGGCCAGTTTGCGGTCAAATACTAATTTTATTCATTGTAGAAAGAAAGCAGTTAAAGAAAATTGGTGCGATGGGAAAGGAAAGCAGAAAAGCATCTCTCTACCTTCTTTTTTTGGAAAATAAATCTTAGCTCATGCAATATTGAACAGTATTTATGAATTTCATCCCTTCGACAACTGATTTGACCGCTAAAAAACATAGTTCGGCTCCATATCAAAATATTCAGATAAAATGATGCTCCTCAACCTCAACCCAACCTCACTCTCTGCTAGATAGATAAAAAAAAAAAAAAAAAAATTACAGCGTAAGGTTGATTTCTGCAGGAAGAAGAAAGAAAAACTAGATATCGGAGGGAAAAATGCACGGAAATCGGAGCACGTTTGCGGCAACTGATAGAACTTGTGGAGGGTGCTTCTACAGAAACTGAGGCTTCCACTACAAATGGCTCGTCTGGTAGAATAATTCTTGTATCAGTCTCTGACTCCGTGTCCGATTTTCCTCCTGGCATTTCCACTGGGGCATCTGATGAGTCCGCACCGATAATTTGTGAATCAAACACTTCACAGAACAAAAAACCCAAAAAAATAAATGCTATTTGTAGCACCAAACACTAAGCACAAGATGCACAAGAGCACATGAGCAAAAGATGAAAATACAAAGATGTAAGTTTTCAGAGCAAAGCCACAGTCAGGAGTTATTATGCATTAGCATTGCTGTAATGTGCGGACAATAGATGTCCCCTTACCCTCCCCACAGAAAAATTTATAACCACTCTCATGACTTTCAGCAGAGGTAAGTCACTCCAGAAAGTATAATTTCTCAGAAGACCCACCAGATAAATTAAAAGTTGTTTACGCCCAGTTTGTCTACTGCCTCTGCGCATTGTGATAGCGGAGAATTAGAGAAAGCTTAGAGAGCTCCTCTGCCATAAACAGAGGAAGAAAATCGGTGATTTTAACAGGCAAATCCAAACTAAATAGCTGCCAAATTACCTAAAGAAACACCAAACACCTAGAGGAAAGTTTCAATGAAACAATTCATAAGCAACATACTGTTGCGAGACAAGTCCACAAATCCATTCAAGAATTAGGTACTTACGGTTGTCATGATTTATTTCAGAATCTTCTTCATCCCGAAAGATCTATGTCGGATTGATCAAATTGATCAAGTAAGTTCTTGAGGGTCTTATCGTCCAGGTAATGATGTTTTCCTGCCATCACTGTACAAAATGCTGACTGGGGAGAGGGAAGAACACTAAGGTCCGAGGATAAAGAGTGTATGAAATGAGGTAGAACTAGGTAGAACAGGAAAGAAACACAGAAACGTTGAAACGAAATGGGATTAGCCAATGGCTATTTTGAAGAGAGAGAGAAAAAAAAAAATTAAAATACCGCGGCCCGACCTGTCACGTGATTTATGACCATCCAGATGGACATCCACTTTCAAAAAATTATTGTGTACACCAAATATTTTGGAAAATAAACTTTAAAGACGTTTCTGGTGAGGAATATGGCAGCACTTCCGTAAACCTCTCCCTTTAAAATCGGAAATACGACGTCCCTCAAAAAAATGATAGGGAAAATTTCGGTTTGCACTATGAAAAAACGCTGCACGTGTGCGTCAACATCCAATCAGAGTGACGGAACTCTAGATTTTTTCTGTGTGTATACGCGACCCGTCCATTAGCAATAGACTTATGCCTATAATCATAATTATAGCGGGTGCAGGTACCTATTGCTTTTATCGAGGAAATATTGTTTGAGATTTTTGAAGCTTAAGGATTTAGAAAAGAGACGAGAAAGTGCTAAAATAAAATTGAACGTATTTATGCTGAGAAGAATTATGCGAAAATAAATCGAATCAAGAGGATCTATGTGCATAGGGCTCACAAGCTACACTAATCTTTTTGCTTTCACTCATTTGCACATATTTCCTTGTAGCATAAATACGTCCAATTCTCTTTTCCAGACAGCTCACAAATGAATTTCCTTCAATCTTATTCTCTCAAATTAACAA
>NW_017547136.1:599424-649728 GCF_001854935.1 Bemisia tabaci
GCCGAACCGGCCAAGTAAGTTTTATTTTTTTCAATCTCAAGTCTTACTTATTAAAATTTAAGTTTGCTGTTTTGTGGTGTTTCTTCAGAAAAATTTCCTGGGTTTTCACTGTTACTATCGATCAGAAATAGCACAGACACCTTTTCTTCTAGCAGTAGTCTTATGTTTTCAAGCATCAGAGAAGTTTAGGGTCCCTTGATTTTTGATGGAATTAGCACCAAGGCGTTCTTAAAGATTACAGTTCTCAAAACTTTCCCAATAATCTATCATGATAGTTTTTTGGATAATTTTTGTTGTTTTTTTTTACACTTCAAATATCTCATGAGAGATAATCTTGCGCTTTACCGTCACTAAAGTCCCATCCCCCTTCCATCCGCAATCAAGTCTGCCCCAAAACAATCGATGTTTGAAACCATTAAACTTGGTCCATCTGGCCAGGGATCGAACCTGGGACCTCCGGATCATAGAGCAAGCGCTTCAATCACTACACCACAGGAGGCAGACAGTAATCTACATGTACTTTTATTTTCATTTGATTTATTTACCTTTTTTTTTGCACTGCAAGTCATTAAAGTTACATCAATATCCCAACTCTGATCCTCAAAGGGGTAGGTACATAATTTCATAAGCCAACTTATCTAGGTACTTACGTATGTACTTCTGTAATGAAGAATACAATCCTTTTAAAAACTTTTAGTACGTTTTTATAAAATGAGTCAGATAATTTTTTTTTTAGATTATTTAAATGTTTTTTTTAAAAAAAAAGGGAGATAGAAGATAGCAACGATCTTAAAAATGTAAGAAAAACACTGATTTATTTTAGCATGTCCTCCTGACTGCTATGTATTAAAAAATGTGTACTGTATACATGCTTGCGTTATCCTCTAAAAGACGAAGAGTACATAAAGTTCTAAAACGCTTACCGTTTGCCACAATTTTGTGTTTTTGCCTCAAGGTGTTTGTCCAATTTTATGACAAAATGTCTGATTTCCAAGAAAATGTGTAATTTCCCCCTCTTTTCCAAAATATTGAGCAAAAATAATTTTTAAAGAAAACATGTTCTACAAATGCTTCATTTTCCAAAAAGTGTCTCATTTTCACCTCTGTTAAAGATTTTACCCTTGTGTTTAGCTTAACTAACCGTTTTGTCCACTTATTTTTAGTGTATCAGGCTGGTAGAGACCCAGTCAAAGAAGAGCAGACCCTAATGTGGGCGCAAAACACCTACCTGAATGTTGAATCTGGGATCCATTCAGGAACAACAACTCAAGCCTCCTCGGTCATTGCTGGTAAAGAGATGGACACAGACCAACTCATGTTCGACTTAGATCATGAGTTCAATCAAGAAGGTAATCTCCAAAATGTTTCGTTACTACTGTTTTCTCCTGTAGTTTTCATCAAGGCTTTTAGGGAAAAGCAATGAAATTTTAATTTGGCAGAAAATCCAATGAAAAACTCAGAGTATTTTTATGAAAACTCAAATTAATGGGCCTGTTGCAAACTTTCTCTGGAGCAAAACTAAGAGTTGCCTCTTAAAGATAATGCCTCAAAAATCACAGTGAGCACATCGGCAAAGTCTGAAATGCACTCATAACTTCACAATCTGCGCAAAAAATTTTCATTTCAGCCTGGTCTAGGAGCGAAGCTTGGAACATGAGGGAAATAAAAACCAAGCCGAGAAATGCACTAGTCTGCTCACTCACAAACGCTGATCAATGCAGTAAAATAGCTCTCGGATCATATTCCATCCAGCCTGTGCTCTATTCACTCATAAATCACAATTTTAAACTCCAAGACATGACTAACCTTGACCCGAGTGACGTAGAAGAGGCACAATGCTATATGAAACACTTAGAGCAAATAAAAAAAAAACCCACTCGGACTAACGCCCTCCATATATAAAGAAAAATTAACATTTCTCTTGCAAATTGAAGAAGTCCAATGCAAGAAAAACACACATAAGGATGAACTAAAAAATGTACTACTCCAACCCCTCTCCACTTACATGGCAGTGGACCTCAGCGCAGGAAACGGCAACCTCAGCCTGACAACCGGGGATAAAATAGCAGTAACACTCACAGACGACCCTGAAACTTCGTGCCCTGGCTCAGTAAAAAGTGTGAGAGGACGCCAAGCGGAGATAGCGATTAGCCCAGACTTTTTCATGTACTACAACCCGCAAGATACTGTAAACATCAGGAAGCGCCTAAACAGATACCCGTTCCAGGCCGCACACCGGGCCATAAGCCAAACAAACAGGGCCATCACAAATTTCCTTTTTCCCGCACCACGCCCACAAGAACCTCATTCAGACCACCCTGCCGTCACAAAATGGTACAACCAGAACGTGGCAAATAACCCAGAGCAATCCGACGCAATTACAAAAATTTTGCACCTACACCCTAATGCGGCACCATATTTAATATGGGGCCCACCAGGAACAGGAAAAAGTAGCACCCTCGTCGAGGCGGCGACTCAAATTTGGGCAAAAAATGACACGACCAAAATCCTCATTTGCTCACCCTCAAACGCCGCCGTTGACTCTCTAGTTTACGCACTCTTGAAAAACATTCCACCAACAGACATCCTAAGAGTCTACCCTACCTCTAAGGACACGAAGGACATCAAAGAAGAGATCAAGCCGTGCGTGTTTTTGGACAGGAACGGACACATCAAACAACCCCCGCGCGAAACAATAAGAAATCATAAAATCATTGCTACAACCCTCACAGGCACCGGAAAACTAATTACAGCAGGTTTCGGTCTGACGAGCCACTTCACCCACGTATTCATCGATGAATGCGGACAAGCCACGGAACAAGACTCCCTCATCCCCATTGCGGGACTATCGCAAGCGAAAGATAAGCCCAAAT
Organism: Bemisia tabaci; assembly: GCF_001854935.1. NCBI lineage: Eukaryota > Metazoa > Arthropoda > Insecta > Hemiptera > Aleyrodidae > Bemisia > Bemisia tabaci. The sequence goes on from NW_017547136.1 coordinate 602,298, forward strand.
TCATTCTCGCAGGTGACCCCGCCCAACTTGGACCAATCGCAACATCCGCACTCGCCTCACGCCTCGGCTACGGCATTTCTCTGTTAGAACGTTTAACAAAATTACCAGCATACCAACCACATCCTATTACAAAAAAATATAACCCCTAAATGATTACAAAATTAATCAGAAATTTCAGATCCCACCCCTCAATTTTGATCACCCCCAACCAACTTTTTTACAACAATGAACTCCGGGCTCACGGTCCTCCAAACATCATAAACCTTGCCTGCGGTTGGCAAAAATTGCCAAATAAACACATCCCTATCATAATCCACCCCCACGACGAACCCGAGGTCGAATCGAAGGACCATTACGGTTTCAGCAACCCTTATGAAGCTCAAATAATACTAGACTACGTGCGCGGCATAATAAATTCCCATTTCAACGGACACTTAGTAACGCAGCACGACATAGGTATCGCCACCCTTTACCGCAACCAAGTAAATCTACTACAAGCATACCTCCGCCAGTGGCCCAACATAAAGATAGCCACAATAGATGAATTCCAGGGCTCGGAGCGCCTAATAATCCTCCTAAGCACGGTACGGTCCCCCCACCCAAACGGCCAAAAAATGCAACTCGGTTTCTTAAAAGACCCCCGCAGACTAAACGTCGCCTTAACCCGCAGCAGATGCCTCCTTATCGTTGTAGGAAACCTAAAAACTCTGGCTCGTAGCCAGCACTGGGCACATTTCATCCGACAAAGCGATTCTCCAACCCTAACCCAAAAAGCCAAAGTTACATTTTTTTTTCCTTTTCCTTTTCCTTTTCTTCGGCCACCATAAAAACTGAAAGCCAATCTCACCTTCAGTTTTTATGTTGTGGGTTTGTCCCATGCCTTCAGATGCCATCAGATTCAATTATTTAATTAATTATTTTTAATTATTTTATTTATTTATTTATTTATATATTTATCTATTTAATATCACTTTGCTCAACATATTTACTTCTAAAAATTTTTTTTTCCTTTTCCTTTCCTTCCTCCACTACATTCGGTCTTTCCTCCTTCCACCCTAGATTCCTAGATTCCCTAGATTCCCAGGCCGAACCGGCCAAGTAAGTTTTATTTTTTTCAATCTCAAGTCTTACTTATTAAAATTTAAGTTTGCTGTTTTGTGGTGTTTCTTCAGAAAAATTTCCTGGGTTTTCACTGTTACTATCGATCAGAAATAGCACAGACACCTTTTCTTCTAGCAGTAGTCTTATGTTTTCAAGCATCAGAGAAGTTTAGGGTCCCTTGATTTTTGATGGAATTAGCACCAAGGCGTTCTTAAAGATTACAGTTCTCAAAACTTTCCCAATAATCTATCATGATAGTTTTTTGGATAATTTTTGTTGTTTTTTTTTACACTTCAAATATCTCATGAGAGATAATCTTGCGCTTTACCGTCACTAAAGTCCCATCCCCCTTCCATCCGCAATCAAGTCTGCCCCAAAACAATCGATGTTTGAAACCATTAAACTTGGTCCATCTGGCCAGGGATCGAACCTGGGACCTCCGGATCATAGAGCAAGCGCTTCAATCACTACACCACAGGAGGCAGACAGTAATCTACATGTACTTTTATTTTCATTTGATTTATTTACCTTTTTTTTTGCACTGCAAGTCATTAAAGTTACATCAATATCCCAACTCTGATCCTCAAAGGGGTAGGTACATAATTTCATAAGCCAACTTATCTAGGTACTTACGTATGTACTTCTGTAATGAAGAATACAATCCTTTTAAAAACTTTTAGTACGTTTTTATAAAATGAGTCAGATAATTTTTTTTTTAGATTATTTAAATGTTTTTTTTAAAAAAAAAGGGAGATAGAAGATAGCAACGATCTTAAAAATGTAAGAAAAACACTGATTTATTTTAGCATGTCCTCCTGACTGCTATGTATTAAAAAATGTGTACTGTATACATGCTTGCGTTATCCTCTAAAAGACGAAGAGTACATAAAGTTCTAAAACGCTTACCGTTTGCCACAATTTTGTGTTTTTGCCTCAAGGTGTTTGTCCAATTTTATGACAAAATGTCTGATTTCCAAGAAAATGTGTAATTTCCCCCTCTTTTCCAAAATATTGAGCAAAAATAATTTTTAAAGAAAACATGTTCTACAAATGCTTCATTTTCCAAAAAGTGTCTCATTTTCACCTCTGTTAAAGATTTTACCCTTGTGTTTAGCTTAACTAACCGTTTTGTCCACTTATTTTTAGTGTATCAGGCTGGTAGAGACCCAGTCAAAGAAGAGCAGACCCTAATGTGGGCGCAAAACACCTACCTGAATGTTGAATCTGGGATCCATTCAGGAACAACAACTCAAGCCTCCTCGGTCATTGCTGGTAAAGAGATGGACACAGACCAACTCATGTTCGACTTAGATCATGAGTTCAATCAAGAAGGTAATCTCCAAAATGTTTCGTTACTACTGTTTTCTCCTGTAGTTTTCATCAAGGCTTTTAGGGAAAAGCAATGAAATTTTAATTTGGCAGAAAATCCAATGAAAAACTCAGAGTATTTTTATGAAAACTCAAATTAATGGGCCTGTTGCAAACTTTCTCTGGAGCAAAACTAAGAGTTGCTTCTTAAAGATAATGCCTCAAAAATCACAGTGAGCACATCGGCAAAGTCTGAAATGCACTCATAACTTCACAATCTGCGCAAAAAATTTTCATTTTTTCAAGCTTCCTGCTTCAGAAAAGATACTTACAGCACAGGTAATCATTTCGTCAGAGGAGTTGTTTCCAAGCGGGAAGCTAAGAAAACCGCAGATTTCTTACGTAGATTGTGAAGTTATGAGTGCATTTCAGACTTTGTCGATGCGCTCATCGTGATTTTTGAGGCATTATTTATAGGAAAAACTTTTATTTTTGCTCTACTCAGCGAAAGTTTGCAACAGGCCCATTTGTCAAGCAACTACCATGAATAAGAATTGTAAGAGACTCGAATTACATTGTCAAGGCATGATGTACACTCAATCAGAAGCCAGAATTTAGTCGAGTGATTTTTTCAGAGATATTTGCTGGTCATTATGGTTTTTCACCATCTGAAACACTTGAATGTTTTTGAAGATGCGTTTTGTTAACTATACCTTCGATGTCTTATTTGAAGCATTGATGATGTCATAAGTTAGATTAATTATTCTAATCAGAGCAATAAAAGTACAAGGGATGTCTCATAAATCTTGACAAATATATGTTTAAAAGTCTAAGGTACGAAATCTGGCACGCTTTTTAACTTCAAACTAAAACAAAATGCTTACTTCTGAGAATGAGTCTAAAAAATTATCTACAACATCTGATCTAATCTTTGTAATGTATAGTATGTCAGTTGGACCACAACCTTACACTGTGATAGATCACCTCAAGTCAACAAAATAGCTCCAAAAGAATAACAGCAAATAAAAGCCACACATATAGAACCACATCAGCCAAGGAAGAGCAGACGCAAATGTGGCGACCAAAAAAAAAAAGAAAAGAAAGAAAAAAAAAAGATAATATCCCCCTCTGGAGGACAGGGGGATCTAGGGGAAAAAGGGGGTAGTGAAGGGAAAGATGATGAACAAACGCTGACTCGCCAGACCAGTCAAGATATGGCCAGACCGTACCTCTTGCGTTTGTTCGGGAAAAGAATGGAAACTACCCTTAGGGCTGACTGGCCAGACCAGTCAAGATACGGCCAGACCGTACCTCTTGCCCTAAGGAAAAGGTGGATAGTCGTGAAGGAGAAACCTTTGAAAGGGGATGATTGGCCAGACCAATCGAGACAACAGCCAGACTGTGCCTCTTTCTCCTTTCAAAGAGAGAAAGAATGGAAAAATCCCTTGGGGCTGACTGGCCAGACCAGTCAAGACACGGCCAGACCGTGCCTCTTGCCCTAAGGAAAAGGTGGATAGATGAGAGCAGTAAAGGTAAGGGACTAAAAGCGGATTGGCCAGACCAATCAAGACAACGGCCAGACCGTGCCTCTTGCTCTTAGTCAAAAGAGAAGGAAAGAGAGAAAAAAAAGGAACTATGGGAAGAGTCAGAATGAACAAAGTGAAAGAGACTTGACGTGAGTAAACTAAGTGAATATTGTATTCAAAAGATACAGGAGGAGCTACATAAAACTTGACAATGGAGAAATAAAAAAAGGAAGAGAAGACTAGTAAAGTCAAGAATAAAAAAAGATAGGAAAAATAACGACCAATAAAGGAGGGGCGAAACTAACCGTTGAAGGCGATAGTGAAACCCAAAAAATCAACTAAGTCCTACGCAGACGAAACAACCAACGTAATCCGACGTAACCGACCAAATCCTACAAAACCAGCTCCGACTTTCACGGACGCTCCTTTCAATCTAAATTTTCCGTCGCGGCCAGAGAGCTTCGTTGCCTCCAGAGCGCCTCGGGCCAGCGGTGGGGGATGCTGAATCAGCGTACTGTCCCTTCCGCCGGGAAAACAAGTGTTTCTAGCTGTAAAAAAGGACAGATGCGATGTTATCTCTCGCTCTGGCCCGAGACGCTACGGAAACTCCCGAGCTGACTTCCCTGGTTATCACACAAATGTGGGCGCAAAATTCCTACATGGTAGACTCGGGAATCCACTCAGGAGCGGCAACGCAGGCTCCATCCGTCGTAGCTGGAAAGGAAGGAGTCGACAATGATCAACTTATGTTTGATCTTGATCTTGGGTTCACCCAAGACTTCACTCAGGATCAAGTCAATGGTAATTATTATTGCTTGAGTAATGCCTTCTGGCCAATTAATATAGTCATCCCTCATATCCTATCACAAGATGGACATTTTGAATCATCAGTTCAGCAATTAGGGGTCTACGTGTCGTTCCCTAATGCAGAATGAAAGTTGTTCGATTGTGCAAAAACTATTTACTTATTGCGAGGTCATTATGAAGAGACAAGAAGTATTTTGGAAGTTTTATTTTTCTCAGTTTCTAGTAAATGCTCCCCTAATACAAAATCCATTATTCACCAAAAATTGATAATTTGGCCTCTAGTTTCTCATTGCATGAAGGTATGCAATTTTCAAAAATTGCTGAGATCCAGAAGCACTTTTTGTTTGAAAATGTTTCACAATTTTGCCTTTTAATAAGTGCAGTATACCGGACTCAATCTCTTTGTGAAAAATGAATGGTTCTCCATGGTTTAATGATGAAAATATTCCACAAAATGAACTGGACTACATTTTGTAATTAGGAACTACTATTTCTGGCTTAGTTTAGAAACAACGTACGTACCATTCGTTTCTCTATGTACTTAGGTGTTTTTACGATTAAGCCAGAATTTTTAGTCCCTAATTGTGAAATAAAGTCCAATTCATAGTTTTCAAGAAAGGAAGAATCTGCTTGTTAAGACTTGAAACATTTTAAACTAAAATTTATGTAAGAATATGTCGTCACCTTCCAGCCCAAGTATCACAAGTGCCATGCGACGTTTCAAAATTTCCGCCACTATTTTATTTTTTTACAGAGAAATTGTTCAATGAAGCTGTCTGAAAATCTCACTGAATTTTCTTTGTGCTGCCGATAAAATTCAGGAAAATTTTCAAACAGATTCAACCAACAATTTCTCTGTTAAAAAATAAAATGGTGGCGGAACTTTTGAAACATCGCATGATGCTTGTGATACTTTGGCCAGAAGGTGATGATGTGTCAATCCACTCTTTTCAATTGAAATATCATCAGCTGGAATTAAGTCATTGTGATTTTACTCAATAATTAAGATTTCATTTTTTTACTAATTCGATTGAAATTTTTAGAAGTAAAACAGCAGCTGAGTCAAACTGGCGGACAGCAGGTCAGAGGGGCCATGTTCCCTGAAACTTTGGAAGAAGGAATGCAGATTCCTTCCACGCAAATGGATCAAACGCGCCCAGCACCAGTTGAACACTCAGTTGGACCATCCCAAATGCTCAAGCACGCAATGAACAGCTTGATGAACAGTTATCAGGTATAGTTTGTCAGAGTGCATGTTATGTTTCGTTCACTAAATATTTTTGAACTTTCATCTCATGTCCTTTAATGAAAATGCAGCATCTGAGAACTTGATGTAACAGAGTTTCCCTCCAGCTAAACAATTCTCCAGGTGTATGATGCCTCGCAAAGTCCTCAATTTTAGGTTCTCAAATTCTTTCAAGTTTTTGAGTTCTTGAACATTCGTTATTACCAATTGTTACCCTTTGATTATTTACCAATTTAACTGCAATGCTGAAATATACTTTAAAGTCCTAGAATTTTACAATATCTGCTTTAATCCATGACCTCTCCAAAAATTCATAATGTTTTCTCTTTTTTTCGCAAAGAAAACATTTAGACTATCAAATAATGTGATATGTACATCATATGTATCAATGACTCAAGTCGATAAGTGCATATCTCCGATTACATCGTCGTAAGTCTACACTCATGTTTTATTTTTTTAAAGGAATAACCAATGTATAGTTTCTACTGAAATTTGATATGACACTTCTTCACTCGTACGGAAAAATTACACAAAATTACAAAGAAATATTTTGATTAGTTTTTTTATTGGTATATGGTTTTATAAAACCATTATTTGAGATTATTTAATATTGTATGTATCTTTCATATACGCTTCCTCTGACTCAGGTTACAGAAAATTAAGTTGTAGGAAAAGGAAATCATTCCCAAGGTGCCTAATGTTTAAATTTTTCAGCAAGTCCTTGAAAATTGTCTATCATATCATATTAGATAAGGACATGCTGTCAAGGATTCGTTATCCTAGAAAAATAACCTATCTTCATATTAGTTTTCCACTAATTGATGTATGTAGTTATTTTGATTCAGGTAAATTAAATTTAACAGAATTTGACTAATTTTAACTCAACTAGAATATTATAAAACAAAGCAAAAAAGAAGCTCATCTTGTTAAATTGGAACCCATGAAAATGATCCTGAGTCTCACCAATCCCTATCATTCCTTGTGAAAATGGCTTTGAAACCTCTATTGACATCCATAGAACATTAATAACAAGATTTTTGAAAGAAAGAATATACAGTCTCTGAAAGTGGAGGAAAAAAGAAGAATATTTGTAGTGATTTGATTTGGTTTCTTCCGCATATCCAATTGTATTATCATCCTCACCAAGCTATGCTGTTTTTTGTCCTCAGGATGACGCTGACGTAGCTACCCATGCAATTCCTGAACTGACTAAGCTTTTGAATGATGAAGATCATGTTGTCGTTTCTCAGGCAGCCATCATGGTGCACCAGCTAACCAAGTCAGAAGCTTCAAAACATTCCGTCATGAATAATCCTCAGGTAGCTTCAGCTTTCAATATTTATTCATCACATAGAATTTCTCCGAAATGAAATTAGACATTAGCAAATAAACGCCAAGTTTTTTACGCTCAATACCAATTGAAATTTTGCCCTCAGGTAAACCTAATGATTGCAGGGTTGCCAGCAGTATGGAAAATTGGGAAAGTCAGGGAATTTATGGGGACTGGGAAAAGTCAGAGAATTTGCACAAAAAGTCAAGTAATTTAATGCGTTCGGCGTTTAGCAGAAGAGAGTGTAATTTAAAGGGGAAAAATTAAAGTGGAAATTGTATTCAAGTGTCCGGAAAGTCAAGGAATTCAAACATGTTGGAGTGGGGGAAAAGCAAAAATACTTGGGGGAAGTCAGAGAATTTGAAGATGAAGAAATTATGGCGACCTTGGATTGATATCATCCACAGCGGCAGTGGGCAAAATGGTTTCTTTACAGCTTTAACGATCAGTGATGCACTCATGCACTGATTACTGGTGATGCTTGCAGGGTTACCACAGTCAGAGAATGCTGGGAAAACAGGCAAAGTTCAGGGAATTTTAAAGTCAGGAAAAATCGGGAAATGTCAGGGAAAAATTGTTTTGTCTACCTTATCCGCTTTTTAGAATGAGTTTGACATTCCAAACAATAGATTATGCATGAAAACTATTTCATATGATGTCTTTTTTACCATCTGCATTATCTTCAATCATCAGAAAATTTTACCTAAATGTGGCAGGAAAATGCCAAGAAATATCATTTCCTAAATTCTGTGGCAACCTTGACAGTTGAATGTAAGGTAGAAGGAACCATGATATGTTTAGTAGGGCTGTGCGAGTACTCGAATTTCGAGTCGAGTCGAGCCGAGTAACGAGTACTCGACTCGGCTCGAAAGTTAGGTTAGGTTCGAGCGAGTACTCGAACTCGGCTCGAGTGTCAACAACACGAGTTTTTTCGAGTATATTTCGAGTTTTTTTGAGCCAAAAACGCCGAAAGAGTCCAACTTCCAAATATTTCAATCATACTTCAACTAACGTTAGTTTTGCCATCATTTTACGATTGAATAACATCAGAGTCTCGTCGGCAAATTTCTATCATCCGCAGCGCCAACACGCTACCGCCCGGCGATTTCCTGCCGCCCGCGGTTTGTAAATACACGGAGTCATATGAGCGCATTTATGCGCGCGACCAATTTCAACCTGCGGCGGCGACCGCCGCTTGGAAGACTGAAAGTGAGCATGTGTTTTGGACCTTTTGCGCTCCAGATAGAAGGTGTCGCGGCGGCAGAAAAAAGGTGCTGCGGCTACAATAATATGATCGCGCGATTCCAAAAAACGTCGCGGCGACTCGGCTCGAATCCAAAAAACCAGGCTCGCACAGCCCTAATGTTTAGTATGAAATTAATGCATAAGTTTGAAATATCATATCATTGCACCGTAGTTAAAATATACTATATCATAGTTTGAAATTTATACATAATATATTCAGCCAATAGAGCAAGAAAATCTAAGAAGTTTTCTAAAAATAATGTACCAGTTTTCCAAAAAAAAAAATGGAGTATGACATGAAGCTTGAAATATTGCAGATGAAGATACCCATTGTCGTTTTTTCAAATTCAGATTAGGAATAGATATTTAAACCATGAAAAGGTATATTCAGGATGTGGGAGTTAGTTTATTTGAGATTCTCTCTACAGTTTTCTGTCAGTTTCAAAGTTCCTTTTATCTATTTATTTATAATCATCTTAGTGTTCAAATTTTTGTGCTTTACTAAGATTATGTCACGATTTTCCCTTTTCAGATGGTGACAGCCCTTGTCCGAGCTGTATCTAACTCAAATGATTACGAAACCACCAAAGTTGCAGTTGGCGCTCTGCACAATCTGTCTCAACACCGCCAGGGTCTCTCAGCCATTTTTAAGAGTGGAGGAATCCCTGTGTTAGTCAAACTGTTGAGGTTTGTATATCAATTAATCTTTGTTAGTTTTTCCTTAATGCCTTGTCTCCATGGGACGTTTCATGTGATTTGTTCCAAGGAAAAATCTTACTTGCAAAGTTGGGAAAAATCTCACTTGCAAAGTTGGGAAAAATATTGATGTAGTCAACACTTATCACAGTACCAAGCTGAGTCCTTGTGGGCTCCCAAGAGCAACCTAGAGAGAAGAAGAAAAAATTTTTAAACAGGAAAGAAGCCCAGGGATTTCATTCCTGCGATTTGAATTTTGGACAAATCCCATGAAACGTCCCTTGTAGACAAGGTGTAAGCAAAGCAATGTAAGTTCTGATTCATCTCCTTTTGTCCACAACAGAAAGTCATCTCATCATTCCAAAATACGTAGTGTTGAGATCACTTGATCCATCAATAAATCATGGATAAAAAGAGAATGCTCATTGTAGATTGTTTCTTTTTTCTTTTCTTTTATTTAGAAATTTTAATTTCCTTTTTTGGATGCTATTTTCATCACCCTCTTCTCTCTCATTGGTCTTCTTTTACTTGAAAATAGTGGTTCAGTTCTCATAATATTTATTAACAATCACTCAAGAGTATTCTGCGCAGTATTTGAATATCTAGGAACTCCACAATTCTGTGAAGATTACTACTTGAGATGGAAACAAAATCCTGAAAATTGCGCTGTTGTAAGACCACATAACCTCTAAATGCATCTGCACTAAGCCTAGATCAGCGAGCTGATTGTTGTAATTGATAGACAAAACGAAACAAAGAAGACTTATGGAGTATAAAGTGATCCTGTTGGTTAAAATGGGCGGCTCTCATAGACTCAGGGAGAAAATGATAGACTAACTTTAGGGTCCCTCGTGGGTTGCTGTTAGTCTGTTACCTACCTCCTTTGTCCATTGCAACCCATTTATTGGATCCCTCCATATCCTGTATGTCTTCTTTGTCTATCAATTTCAACAATCAGCCCACAGATGTACATTCAGGCAGGGTGATGAATATGTACTTAGGTAGGAGTCACTTCAGCCACTGAAGTGAGCAAGATTTTTTCCTGTTCAAAACAGGATTTAATTCTCAAAAATTCTGAAAGATATTTTGATTCAATGAGGAACAGAATAACATGTGCAGCTTTGTTCCCTTTGGACTCCTGGGAAATAAATCAATACAATAATGTATTTCATTCGGAAAATTCACTTAAAAAATATATTGCATTCATTGGATCTTGTGAGTCATCACTCCACGTGTTAGTAATTGAATTTCCCACTATTGCAGCGCTCCAGTAGAAAGTGTGCTGTTCTATGCCATCACAACCATTCACAACTTGCTTTTGCATCAAGAAGGATCAAAAATGGGTGTGCGACTCGCGGGTGGCATCCAGAAGATGGTCGCGCTCCTACAGCGGAACAATGTCAAGTTTTTGGCCATAGTCACGAATTGTTTGCAAATTCTAGCATGCGGGAATCAGGAAAGCAAGCTTATTATCTTTGCCTCAGGAGGACCCATCGAGTTGGTTCGGATAATGAGAAGTTACGACTATGAGAAGCTGCTTTGGATGACCTCTCGTGTATTGAAAGGTAAGAAATCATAAGAATAAATAACTTTAAATTTCGCATCGTCTGTGAGTGAATTTTTGTCAGGTCTTGGAAGAAGATAAATCCCATTATTTGGATTGTACTAGCCTAGCAATTAATATGCCAAAATTTTCCCTCTTTTTCAGTCCAATTCTTTTCTATTTTAATGTACTTACACGGTCGCCAGCAGTCTGGAAAACTGGTAAAATCGTTGAAAGTAAGGGAATTTGTGATTACTAAGAAAAGTCAGGGAATTCTTGGGGAATGCCAAGGATTTTCTGAAACATCTACTAATTACGAAAACATTCTGATCTTCCAACTTCGTACCCTTCTTGTCATTTTTAAGGCTTGTCATCTGTTAACCTGCTACTGAATGCCTTTATCCAACACTTGATCTTTAAATGAGGAAATTTTATCCGAAGTTTAGTGAAAAACAGCGCATTTCAAGAGAAAAAAAAGAAGGTGGAAATTTTGTTCCAGGTCAGGGAATTAGAATATTTTGGAGTCCAAGTCAGGAAAAGTCAGGGAATTTGAAGATGAAAAAATTATGGCAACCTTGATTTATCGGAAGAGAAATCTCTGCAAAGTTTAAAATTTTCTAATGATTTCCTCCTGAAAATAGGTCCTGGAACAAGTTACCATCTCATCTCGCTAACTCCTCTCTTGTATTTTCTCAGTTTAAAAATTTTTTAAAAGGGAAGGTGCTGAAATACTATGAAAATGTATTATATAGTACTTTGTTTTCTATTTTATCTTTACCTCTTACTTGTTGTTATCTTGTTTGTCTTCATTTAAGCTTTGTTTTTGTGCTATCTTATGTATTGTTCTCTTTTATTTGGGCTTTAGCCCATTATGTGATAAATAAATAAATAAATTTCCCTGGCTTTGTTTCAGTTTTGTCTGTGTGTCCAACCAACAAACCGGCAATTGTGGAAGCTGGAGGCATGCAGGCTTTATCCATGCATCTCGGGCATCCCAGCATGAGGGTGGTCCAGGATTGTCTGTGGACACTACGGAATCTGTCAGATGCTGCCACAAATGTTGATGGCTTGCACGGGCTTCTCCAATCCCTTGTGCATCTCGTCGACAGCGATGATGTCAATGTTGTTACTTGTGCCGCTGGGATCCTGTCGAATCTTACCTGTAACAATCAGCGCAATAAGATGACTGTTTGTCAAGTTGGAGGAGTAGAGGCTCTAGTCCAAACAATCATGAATGCTGGGGACTGTGAAGATATCATTGACCCAGCGGTAAATTGATACAATTTTCTATTCTTAGTTGGTGCTGCCACTTATGTAAGAGGCTGCTGAGCCTTGTAATCTTTTGCTGCTGCAGCCCTTAAGTTGTAGTCTGTGGAAATTTCAGTAGCTTCTAAGCTTTTTTTTTTCGGAGTTTGTGAGGAAGATCTGCTAAAAAATTGTGTCAAATCTCAGCCACAGCTGCAAATGTTTGTTCTATGAAATTTTCTTTTAGTCGGTTGAGGTGTAACATAAGCCAAAAAGTGCTTAATTTTTACAAGATAAAAGTGCGTTTTTTATTATTAGGGCATTTTTAGTTAACAATTTCTTTGATCTTGCTTTAAGAATCTTGCGGTATGAAATAATATACACCTGTACTGACTTGCAAGTAATCACTTGGCAAAGCTCATCAGTATTGATAAACCTTTTTCAGTTCTTTACCATGTTCTCTGTAGGTTTTGATATGAAAAACTTACTTGAGTTTTAATTTTTAACTCATTTTACTACTCATTTCAACAGTCCTGAATAATTCTGTCCTTTTTTTCTCGTCGTTTTCTTTAGTTCAGTTGTCAAACTTAATGAAATTCAAAGTTCAACACATATCTATTAAGTTATCTCGGAAAAATAAATGTCAAGCCGTCTCCAGTCTATGAAGATTAGAGCAGAGTTTTATTCATAGAAGAGATCAAGTGCTCATAGGTTAACATGTATTCTTCAGGAGACTTCTTTTAACTAATCAACCTGATAACCTATATTTTGAAAAAAAAAAACTGCTCCGTGGTTTGTGAAAGTCAACCCATTTCATATCTCCGCTACTAAAGACCCACCTTAAATTTAGATTTTTGATATTAGAATTGCAATGGAGCTGTTATAGCAGATAATCTTTTCTTTTCACTAGATTTGTGCTTTACGGCATCTAACCTGCCGCCATGCAGATTGTGAGCTGGCCCAAAATGCTGTCCGCATGAACTATGGTATACCTGTCATAGTCAAGTTGTTGGAGCCAACTTCTAGTTGGTCATTGGTGAAAGCCGTTGTTGGACTGATTCGCAACTTAGCTCTCTGCCCAGCAAACCATGCAGCCCTTAAAGAGCATGGAACGCTGCAACAGTTGGCTCAGCTCCTCGTCCGTGCGTTAGAAGATAACCGTTATAGTGTAAGTTCTTATTTTAATCAAATATATTTGCCTGTATGTAAACGCCACTTTTTGCAGCGATAAATTGCTGGAAATCATCTTAGGGAGACAAGAACTTACAAAACTCTCAGGACAATAGACAACTAATGAGAGTTAAAACTATGAAATGTCCTTTAAGTGTGCACCTGGAGGCAACTAACTTTTCGTCGAACAGATCATTAGTTGGTTCAAAATTCCCTCCTCATGAGCCAAGGTATTTGCGTCTTAGTCAAGTTTAACAATTAAATGAAGAAAAAAAACACTAAGAAGTGGCCCGAAACTGTATTTAACAAGGTGGAGAAATGGTGCTGGGTCCACACCATTTCGCGGGGAAATCAAAGCCAAGGAGTTCCAAAAATTAAAATTAATTAAAAGAAATCTAGAATTAATTTTAGTTTCGTACTGGTGCGCATTAGAGCTCAAAAAATTTTGACTCTAATTTCAATTTTTGGAACTCCTTGGCTTTGATTTCCCCGCGAAATGGTGTGGACCCAGCACCATTTCTCCACCTTGTTTAACAATTAAATTTGAGGATCTAATGTTTGTCCCCTTTTTAACATGTCATATAAGTTTTTGTGATCTTTTTTTTTTTCAGAGAGCTGAAATCGAAAATGTACAACGCACTGCTGCAGGAATTCTCTGTGACCTTACGACTGACAATGATGGTGCTGAAATGATCGAGCAGGAAGACGCCTCTGCTCTCCTTACCGAGTTGTTTCATTCATAATGGACCCCTAGATTGAGTACGAAATTAAACACCGCAAAATATGTTATTTTATCAAAATTTCATGAAGAACTTGATGGAACATGAACCATTTCCTAATGCCACCCAAAAGTAAGAGACAAGCGTTCTCCATGTACATCAATTCAAACTTCCTGCCCACTGGAAAAAAAAAGAGTTTACTTGAGTCAAATTAATCAAAAAATTAATATCAGCTTATTTACGAAAAGAGACTTTTTTCCTTGCAGTGAATTAGTCTAGACAAGTGTATGAGCTCTGTGATTTATAAAACAATCAAACTGTGACTAAATACAATCATTACCTCACAAAGAGGCTCTATATGAGTTAATTTTGGTAATTTTTTTTATGTTCTACTCCCTTTTATGTTCTATGCTCCAATTTGTTCTGCTTGAAATATTTATGAGGAAATGTGTCTTGCGGAAGTCTAATTCTCTATCCTGTCTTATGGTTCACTGAGTTTTTCCTTAAGGTCAATGTCCTTCAAAAACTGAATAATGTGACTCTCTCAAGTGCCTTTCAAAGTATTAAAAATGTTATATACCTTAGATTAATTATAGGGAAAGGAAGATGAACTTCCCTTTTGATTTGCATTTTTGTCTTGTGTAGTTATGATTTTGAAGTAAGACTTTTTTCGATTGCATTTTTTGCAATTATCGATTTGCCTGTTTACTTAGGCATCATTAAGTTATACTTAACATAAGTAATTATCTGTTTTATGATTCCTGAATGTTCAGTGAATTAATTTTTTCAGCATTTACTATACATTACTTTTTAGCAGAAGAAAGAAGTTTGATAACAATTGAACTACATTTTGCGAATTAGTAATTACAATTTTTGGCTCATTCCTTGAAACACTTAAGTGCATAGGGAAACTAATGGTATATACTTCATTTCAAAACTGAGCTCTAATTGTAGTTCCAAAAAGCAAATTGTAGTTCAATTGAGGCAAAGGGTGCTAGAAGGACGCCTCTCAGTTTTGGTGTTTTTGGATCTCCATCGCTAATTTATGTCTCAGAGAAGAATCTATCGGGTGATTTTTCCAGAATTTTTTCTGTAGAATATTATAGAATCATGAAAAATATTCTGTCAAAACTTCATGAGTGGCATGCTTTCATTCACTTTCCTGACAGTGTACTTAAGCGGAGAAGCGTTCTTCTTGCACTCAGCACCTCAATTTTCAATTGATCATGGATTTTAGACTCTTTTGTAATCGAATAATTGAGAACCAGCATGAAGCATCAGTATAATTCAACTATAAAATATGAAAAAAGAAAAGATCTAAGTAATAAAAAATTTACCAACAGAAGTTAAATAACATCTCATATGACATGATCATGTTGACTGCCAGTGCTTTTATTTATTTTTTTGCAAATTCTGTGAGTTTTTGTAGGTCATTTTTTTGACTTGCCAGAATGAATATGATGACAAGGCAAATAATTGTTCCAGGAACATTTGCAAGACTTTGATATTTACTTGTTTTATTGTGTTTTTTCCGTTTTGCTGTATGGTCTCTGACAGCGTCCAAATCTAGTGACGTCAAGCAGAGACTCATATTTGGCTTTTACGCAATTGTTTTCAGGCATTACGACTGGTATCAGGCTGTCAAGTTCTTGATGAGTCTGAAAATTTTATTGTATCATAAATTGTTAAGAAAGTGTCAGAAATTCGCTGTTCAACTTTGAAATGAAACTTGTGATTCAGCCAAAATAAGACAGCAATTTTTTATCTATCATTTAGAGACTTCACGTCCTATTTTCGAGAAATCAGAAAATCTTTTACTCAAGAGCGTCAAAAAGTTGAAAGTTTTTGAATCATACAGAAATTTGTCACTCTGGGTGTGATGTTGTAAGAAGCAATTCTGGTACGTTGTAATGATCAAAAATACAGTCGCCGTATCTAGACTTTGTAAAGATCCTAGTAATTAAATTTCACACTTTTTCATTTGACTGCCTGTATATTTTTAGATTTACTGTCTAGAGGTAGGATTTCTGTGAGAATAAAAAAAGGAGCTTCTTTTTCCTGCTGAAGCGTGAAGAAAATTCAAGAAATTTATACATAATTCTCAAAGAATAACTGCAGGGAGGTATCTCATTATAAACCATTGAAAAATACTCAATTTTTTTCACACCTTAGTTTTAAATCATTTTGTTGGATTGGAAGCTAGAGAATCTGTGATAAATTTTATTTGCAAATTCTGAAAGAAAATATTCCAAGTGTAGTGATACGTTCAAGTGAGTCAAAATCTTATTCAACTTGTAGAACATATTATAGTGTTCCACTTAGATACCAGCCCCATGAAATCAAGAAATCAAATGTTTAGCAAGATTAAGGAAATATTGACTGAAGGAAACTGGATTTCTCCCTCAATAATCTTAATAAATCAATCCCCGTGTTAACTCATCTTAAGGTTCTTTTTATGAAATTTTGATCTCAATTACTCATTTCTAAAATTTTATTTGTCAACAGTATTTTTGCATGGAAAGTTTAAGGAAAGGAGACGCTCTTAAAAATAAGGGACAAAATCAGGAGGGTAGTCAGGTCCTCTCTTGAAAAATTACACGTACTGATCCACTTCTAAATTATTTAGAATTTTCTCAGTGTTAATTTTTGTTTCAAGTCTTCATGAGAACTCATGGAACTTTCCCTTGTAAATTATATTCCCCCTCCATCCACATAGACTTTTCATGAGAGGGACAAATTCATGTTTTGACTGTTGTGAGAGCCAAACTTCCCTTATTTTCTGGCAGCCCCCAAGTCCATGGAGGAAGTTCCCTTCGTCAGATGAAATTTACAAAAATATCCTGAATTTTCTTTACGTTCTCAGATATTTTTTTCTGATTTTGTACTTATTTATTGTGTACCTAATACAGTTTTCAAACTTTTCTTTCAAGGAAAAGTTTGGATAAAGCTAGAATGGCATTGGAATGTTTGCCATTACTTCTTTGATGAGGAACTCTTTTACTGTGGATTCATCTTTTGTATTGTGAACCCAACAAGTAATTGAAGGCGATCAAAATTGTGCCAAAATTATGAATGACCGTACCCCTATTTTGGTAAGCAGGTCAGTGCTTCCTGAATGTTTTCGATCTCATTAAACCGGATCTTTCTTCTTCTCATCTAATTTTATCTTGTGCATTTTTTATGATAATTTCATCCTTTCATCTATTGTTAGGTATTTAATTCAATTTTATTTTTTAATAATAAAATATTATTGATAAGTATCTCTGATAGTACTGTTTTGTGAACCTTTCCTGTCTTGAATTGTATCACACAGTACTCAATGCTATATTTCGCTATGGAGTTTTTGATAATGAAAATACCCAAGTAGTATAGATTGCAATTAATTTCAATTACATGGTATTGCTATTGTCCTGGAGTGCTGTGTGCGTTGTTTATTCACAGATTGAAGGGGCTTCTCTCATTGTTTATTGCAATGAAATTGAAATAAGTCGCATCTATTTTTTGTATTGTAAACTGCTTACCTGTCTTTCTCATGTAACTCATTTTATCGATCGTTTTAAATCGGCATACATTGGCCAAATGATGTACAAATATTGCAATTTCATCTTTAAAGAAATTGAAATATCATAACATTAAATTTCAAAATTATTTTAAATTTTTCCTTGCTTTGTGCTACTCAGGTAGAAAGTCTGATACCAGCTCCTGTCATATCTATATTCAAAGCTGCCATTGAATTATTAAAATTTCCGTTCAATGAGGCACCCTTCAATAGTTTCAACGTTATTTTTTAACCTAATACAGTTAAAGTTCGTTAAGTCGAATTGTCTGGGGACCAATGAAAAATTCGACTTAAGCGGCAATCCGAGTTATTCGTTTCTCCGCTTACCTCGAAATCAGCGTGAAAATTGCAAAAATCCGACTTAAGCGGCAATTTCTTTTGTCAGTGCGAAGGAGCCAACAGCGCAATAGCCAGTGTTCAAAATCTGGAATCTTTGCTCATTTCCAGAATGATAAATCACCACAAGCAATTAAAAATTAACGATTTCTTTAAGTGATTTTGTTTCTTTTTAACTTTTTATCGCTTTTTAACTTTTACTCTTTTTTAACTTTTTACTCTTTTTAATTTTAAGTTTTAAGCCAAATCAATGAAATTTAGTCAAATCAGTGTTTTCTATGACGCAATGAGTGAAGTTAGTGTTCCGTAGTGTCAAGTGTCAACGCCAAGCATCAAAAAAATTCGATTTTCGGACATAACAACCAATAGATGTCACTTCTCTACTCCCTTCGTGTATACAGGTACGTAGCAACGAATCTCTTTTCTACATTTCTCCCGTCTATATTGCGCATTTTTTGTGTTTCTCGTTGTAAAAATCCGGATTTTTCGAAAAAAAAATTTCGACAAAAGCGGCTTTCCACCTGGCTCAAAAATTCGCGAATTTGTCTAAAGCGTAGTTTTTTTTAACGTTGTTCCACACGCAACGTCGCGGGGCCGAAGAAAATTTCGACTTGAGCGGATTTTCGTCTTAATCGTCTTATTCGACTTAACGAACTTTTACTGTAGCGATTTCAAGTGTAGGTACCGAGCACTGAGTGATCCGTAAAATTCTCGAAATAGTCAAATATTTTCCCCAATTTTCAAATTAAAATCGAATAGTTCATCATTCAACTTGACAAGCCTATATTTTTATCAATATTGAGGAATGAATCAATGACTACCTGCCTTTCTGGCAAGAATTTAAGATCCAAAAACGGTAAAGGTCCCTGCCCATCCACCCCCTCTTATGGTCATTTTAACTTATTGTTCAATATTAAGGATCTTTTTAAGGGTGTCTTGGAAACCGCGACATTCTCTTTGCCACATCTCCCTGTTGTATCGTAGCGCTCAGGGTGCGTGGAGTTCTAGAAGTGGATCTAACCTACCCAGGTAAAATTTTGCGACACAATCATTGATTTTGCAAAGACAGCTTTACAAAGATGTCCTTTTTATTGAAATCATTTTTGCCAGGCTGCCGCTTTTAGAAATGTTCAACCCTCTCTCTTAAAATCCTTGTTTTATCAAGGTCCTGATTTTATTATCATCCAAGTGCAACATGAACTGAGTGAGGCTCTTTGGTCAGTTTTTATGTCATGATGTACATTTTACTGCCGTTCACATTGATGTAAGGTATATCTAAGTATAGAGCACGTACCCAACCCAGGGCCGGATTCAGGGGGTGGCCACATGGCCCGCGGCCCATGGCGGCAAATTTTACAATTTCTTTTAGATGTAGGTGTAAAAAAAATCGGATTCAGAAAAAAAAAATAAGAACGAGAAAAGGCGACAAAATCTCTCATTTCCTGAGAGCATAGTAATTTTTATTTTTGTCGTCTTTTGGTGATACAAGAAATAGCACCTTTAATTGGACAACATTTTGCAATTTGGAACTATAAATTCTAACCAGGTTTAAAAACAACGTATGTGACATTAGTTTCCCTATGCACATAAGTGTTTTTCCGGAAGAGCCAAAATTTATAGTTCCAAATTGCAAAATGCAGTCCAATGAGTGGAGTTAAGAGAGAAATCAAACTCGCAATTTGGCCTGGAACAGCGCGGCGCAGAGAGCAATGATGACAAAGGACTTGAGATGAAAAGGAGAAGCCCTCGGCGCGGCGGTCGGCATGTAACATATATTAGCGCCTACATAACTGCATGAATACTTCACGCATTGCGTCGAACACTGGAACACAATGCGGTCAGCAGCGGTCGACGTGAAACGCATAGCGCCTGCAAGACTGCATGAATACTTCACGCATTGCGCCAAACACAGTGCGGTCAGCGCTACAAGGCGCGGCGGCGGCGGCGGAAGATTATTAAACCACATTTATGTTTGTTCTTTCATAATTTCCTCGTTTATTTCTTATAAATGGAAGGCCTTGTCCACACAGAGATAGGTTTGGCAGTTACTTTCACGCAAAGTTCCGTGAACTTTTGGTAGTAGTGTTGACAGGGCTTTCGCAAAAAAAGGTGTCCAACACGAGTAAACGCGTCTTATGCATCCCTCCCCACGTTCGTTTTTGTCGATGTTTCAATACGAATGAGAAGAGGGCGGCCCATGGGCGGCAAGTACGTAAATCCGGCCCTGGCCCAACCAGCCCAGATAATCATGAATTGGGTCGTTGCATGGGTGGGGTGGGGGATTCAAGAATCAATTGCATGGTAAAAGTAATTTATGTCACTGCCACGGAGTGTTATGTGCCTACATAACACTCCGTGTTATGTACATAACACAACATACCTATGTTTTCTATCTCGTAATTGAAGGGGCACCACTTACTGAAAATCGCAATGACATTGAAATAAATTGCTATTTTTCTGTTTTATGGAACTCGTTTTATTGATCGCTTAAATTTGGCGTATCGACGGTTTAAGTCCACAACTACGTAACTCGGTTTGCGACGTTGCAGACTCCCGGTCGTATTTCATTTTGTAAGTGGAAAACAATCCAACAGCAATTCTTAAAAACTGCCGTGATTTTTCTTCTCTGTGCGAAGGAAATGCTACGAATAAACCTTCAAGAAGTTATGTCAATTTGCTCTCCTCAAAAAAAAAAAAAAAAAAAAAAATACGTGCGGCGATTTTCAAATACCGCAAACGAGGTACATGGTTGCGGACTTAAACCGTCGATATCACTGTTCAATCGCTGATTAATTTTGCATCTTAAATTTTAATTTTATCCCCATATTTTCGTCGGATGACTTTCCGGGCAAAAAAACCAACGTTTGCTAGAGAAATCCTCACCCATGAAACCACAAGCTATTCCTCTATCTCTAAAAATACCTCAACTCACGAGCTAGTCCCCATGCGCATCGATTCCGCGCTGCGTCGCGCACACATTTCTCTATTTTTAAAACCGTGCCCCATCGTAGCCGGTCCATCCTCAAAAATTCACCGCCTCGTTACGTACAGAAATCAGAATTCCCAGCTAAATCTGACTCCGCTGCCTATGCAAACTGTCACTCCTTGATCCGCCCGAGAAACTGGACCGGTAGTTTGTTGGGACACTAATCGCTAGATTCAACAGCAATGTAAGGGACTGTGTATTTATCCCTCCGGAGACCAGTGTAATATCCCTTAGGAGATGGACGGAAACCCTTCGCGAATCCTAACGCGGCTCGTGTGGGTGTGAATGGATCATCTTAAACTTCGGTGAAAGTAGGTGAATAACTAGGTGTCTTCTGCTGCACCTCGCGCACCTCTGTTATCAATCGGTGCTCGGAAAAATGACGGTTCAGACTGCTTGGATAAGTGTTTTCCTACAGGTCATCGCTTCCGTTTCGGGGTCATCATTTCGAGGAGAAGACGCGGAAAATAACGCTTTTCGGAGGCTAAAATTTTAGCCCCCCCGAAGTCAAAGCCATGCACCTCTGCATCTTGGTGGTGCTGCAAGACAGTCTTCTCCCCTTTCCCTTATCGATGTTGAGAAAGCCTCTTTTGTAGTACCTGGGATGTATGTCCTACGTACCCGACTTCACAATCCTGACACTGTACGTAGTCAACGACGCCAGCCACCAAGTCATTAGTTCTTTATGATTTCAAATTGGACATTAAAAAACCGAGATCGTTATATTTGGTATGCACATAATGCACAACCGAAAATCCATACTTTTTTAAAACATTTGCTAAGCTTTCCGACAAAAGGGGCACATATGGCAAAGAAATCAGTTTGTCAAATTTTATTTGACCCTTTTTACATCCATAATTTTGGTGTTTTCCACTTTCTTTTTCCCTCAACACTTTGGAGAATTCCCGATCAACAAAAGTGCTAGAGTAACAATTTTCAAGCAACAATCTCTTCCCTATCTTTGAGAGAAACTGATGGTCGGTAAGACGCACAATTCGCCACGCTGAATTGGTGACAACATTTTTCTTGTAAATTTCAGGTTGCACAGAAAGGTAATTTAAATAACGCCCTGATGAAGTTGGCTTCTGGTACCATTGGCAAACAGCTAAATTACCCTCACGATGGACTGACAGATCAAGAAAATTAATTTTGCCATCAATTTCCTCTTCCAGAGAAAATTGAATGGCAGGATTTCTAGAATTGCAAAATTCAAGAATAAGTCCCGTGTCCTGTTTGCAAACCATAGAAAAACTGTCATCAACATATCCTCAAATCCTGTAAATCCTCAATGTTGTCCCAGACACGCGTGTCGCTTGTAAATACGTATTCAGTTCACCGTCTTATGTTCGTCCTTTAAGATAGGCGCAAGTTCTCTAAGTTTTTAATCTCTTTAAATCTTGACTGAGTGAAAACTTCACGGATCTAACGATGATCGCCCAGGAGTAATTATAATTGAACAAGAGCCGGTGTATTCGCAGGAGAAACTGTGAATTATTAAGTTCAGTTCCACTTGTTGCACACATCTTTTCGAACAGATAACCCACCGCGGAAAACGGCGATTAAGACAAATTATTTCGGGGGACCAATTAAATTTGAGTCTTGATTTTAACACTTGATGCTTCCAAGTTACGTGCTTAGTACACCTATGCAATGCGCCCCGAAGATCCATAATTGCCGGTTCGTCTTTACCAGAGATAAGGGTGGTTACCTACTGAAAAGCGCTATCTTATAGTTAGTCGAAAGATTATACTTTCGGCGACAACTGGAAAGAAAATAACTCAATACATAATTCTGTTCAAATCGTCGCTCAGTGCGGCATCCTTATGGGTGATGCGGGCGGACGAAAATCGGCACAAGACACTTAACTTTAAATAATGAAGATAGAAGCACCGGCATAGGAAAATCCTTTGGCACTATCAAAGTAAAACACTCGAGGAATAAGAAATTGTTACATCTCAGGATTTTCTGCGTATATTTCGAGAAAAGTTAATTTGAAGTTGGCAACCTCGAACTAGCCTTATGTTATAACAATGTGAAAGCAACGTTAAACACCCAAACTCTAACTTCAAATATATCTGATAGTCGCAAAAAGTCGCAAGATCTTTTTGGTTGAATTGAAGTTGGATATCTGAGGAATTCACAATGAGCATTCAAGATGCGATCAGGTTGACTTACAGAATCAGAGCCAGAGGGATCACAGGCATCATCACTGACAGTGGCGTAGGAAGGGGGGGGGCCAGGGGGGCCTCCCCCCCAAAATTGGAAATAGTATCATCTGGCCCCCCCCAGAAATTCTGGATGGTGCAAAAACACCATCTTTAACGGTAAGTCTCTGTCGCCGTGGCCCGTGAGAGGATGCCTATCTTCCGAATTGAAGGAGAAAGCTATGTAAATGTGTTGAATTTTATGCAGAAATTGAAGGAAGATTAACGCCACAAGTGCCTCGAGATGCGCTCAAATAGACCTAAAATTTCAAAAATTTTCCGGGGGAGGCCCCCCGGTGGTGGGGGGCCAGGCACCCCCCAGCAAAATGGCCTAGCTACGCCTATGATCACTGAACAGACAGCGTGGATCGAACTCATCATCAAAATACTGCTGATCTGCCTGCTGCATAAGTAGAAATATGTCCACTTCTAGATCACCAGCAGAATCATCCAGAAGAGAAAAGAGTTCATCTAGACTCACAGAATTCAAGTCTTGCCCTTTGAATGAAAGTGCTTCAACACCAGGATCAGGAGTTACTTCATTTCCTTCAGCTCTTCCTGCCGATCCCTGATCTATTTCTGGCGTTACATGGACGGGAATGGTTTCAACACGACCGTAATTGCTGAGTGCTGAATCAGCCAGAGGACAAACACTGAGATTTAAGATACTCGCTATTTCATCATAGTCAAAACGAAAGTCTAACAAGTGAAAAGTAATTCTTGAGGAATGGAGGATTCACACAGAAAGGGAGAGTTGAAGCAGTTAATTATTTAGAACAAACCTGAAATTTGGGGTTCTCGGAGTAGCTTTTCAGGTTTTCTGGAGACGCCAGAAATGTGGCGAGTTTTCGTCCGTAGCACCTCACATACATACCCTTCTGGGTAGACTCTCCTGACGTCTACTCTATTGGACGGAATAGGAGAAGTTGCCCTTATACCCAATGAGAGGAATTGCAATTTGACGAGGCTTATTCTCGTGACACTGGCTTTATTTACTTCATCTGATATGATCAAGTTGGCAACTCTTCTTCGTAACCTGTCTTCCAGAGGTGAAGATTTATCCAACTCTAGGATTCCTTTCCCTTCTGCAGTTTTTTCTAGAATTTCTTTAATATATTTTTTTACATCCTCAATTTTTGAGGCAGGAATCTTCTCAAACTTTTCAGGTAAAACACCCTCGGAAGGATCGCAGTAGTATCTCTTCTTTATTACGACACCCTCCACGGATGAAACGGGCGCGCTTCTTCTTTTGGAAGATAATTATTTTCCAGGAGACCTTTGTTTGAGCGGGGAATTTTCAGAATTGAGTTCAACAAAAGGCAAATCAATTATTAGGGTTTCACCTTCAAAAAGCTGTTCTATATCAACCTGCGGGAGCAAAAACATCAACTCGAAAAGCGACCACCTTTCTTTATCCGCCTTGTGTTGAAAGTAGCGCAAAGGCGGGGGCACTCTCTAGAAAGTTGGAGAAAAATTCCAACTGTTGATTGGGAAAAGAAGGGCGCATATTGCAGACTCTGTCCAAGAGAGGGTGCAGCATACATTGTCCGACTCAGAGAGGCGGCAATTCAAAATCCGGTTTGGAACGGCACACGGTGGATTGAGTCATAGGGCACGCCGGACATGGCACATCACGCGACTTGTTTTGCTCATTTACATAGTATTTTTGCTCCTAAAACATTTCAAAATACATGACTCTTATATATTCTTTGACGCAGATTTTATTTTTGATGACTGCTTTACTGAAAATCGGGTTTAATTACGTATTTTAGCACAGTTTTGGATAAACAGAGAGATATTGGTTAACAACAGATAAGTTTGCACTTTCTACACTCATTTCATTTGGAGTTTTAACTGTTTAAGGTACTTTCCTTTCCTGTCAATTGTTTAAAGAACACATATTAAAGGTTTATTACCCATCTAAATCATACACGCGACAACTCCCCTGTCCTCCCAAATAAAAACACAAATAATCACACTGTACGAGCGTAAATTCTTCTGATTATCTTTTTGTTCGGAAAACATCGGGAAAGTGTAATGATAAAAAATCCAATTACGCAGCACAAAAAATTTTGGGTTTTGGCTTGTCCTTCGATCCAAACCAATTTTTTTCGATTCCTAGGTGCTACAGAAGCCCGAAAATGGCCACGTTAACTTCAGGAAAATTGGCTGGTCCTCAGGGCGCCGCCATTTTGAATTTTTCAATAGAACAGAAGTTCGTCCAGTGAGACGTCTTTCCTCAAGTTTTCTGTTAGTCTTCTCTTATGCCTGTCCGAAAAATTAGACAAATTCGCACAATTTCCGGATGGTCCCGGTTCAGGCTCGTTTTTGCAGTTAAATTCGTCCTCCTTATTAAACTGTAATGTCCCTTTTAGCCACGTCTCGAAACTTTTAAAAACCTACTTTCCGTTCGCCGCGCCTCTTGCCATTTCTTATTTAGTTGGAAACAAAACTGTGCGCACTTACGCCGCGAGCACTCATCGGCCACAATTTTGAACTTCCCAACCGATAAATCAATTAAAGAAGTTGAATCGTCAAGACTAACGTTATTTTGACGAATAATTTCGAACAGTCGTGAGTATTTAATTTCAACGTCGGACATTACGGTTCGAAAACAAAAATTGACAATAATTCAAACCGAATCGCAGTGACAGACTAATTAGGTTCAACCAGGTGTTTATTATGATTCATATTTACTTACCTTATCAAAATAGCAGATATAAAACAAGGAAGCTGGTATGATCGAAATTTTACCCGATAAACTTCCTAGGCGATGCGACGCGACTGATCATCTCTGGGTTAAGATATGATCAAACAAAATAAGGAAAAAATCGAAATTTGTAGGAACTTATCATGATTGTGGAAAAAAGATAAGCTACAGTCGCCTTTGTAGCCCTCTCCTCTCCGCCCTCCAGCCCCCCCCCCCAAAAAAATAATTAATAAAATCCAAAAATTTTGAGAGAAACCTACGCAAAGCAAACGGATCAGTATTGTATGGTATTACATTGGTAGATTACGAAATTTGACAGGAAAACCTCGTTATCTGAAACAACGGGGACATTTTATTTAGCATACAAGACATGTTTTTTCATTTATTTTTGTGTGCTGGATTCGGAAACAACTTTGGTCTCTTTTTTACCATGACCAGTTTTCTGGAAAATTACGTTTTTAAAAAAGTCCATTTTAAGTGGAAAATCCCAATTTTCTGGAAAAATGGTGGATGTAGGGGAAAAACAAAGGTCATTTTAGGACTCAGCGCTAAAAATTACACGTGAATCATGTATCATATGCCCAAATTTTCTTTGTTGCAGACCTATAGAATTCAAATTCCCTCGAGCCACAATTATGCGAATTTGACTTTTCTAGAATCATTTGCGCTTTATTCCCAAAATGGCACTTTGGAGCAGCCAATTTTTCTTCATAATTAATCTTCAGGGATCAGTTGACACTGCTATACAAAGGTTTCCCGTAAATACGCGTAAATAGCAAGTTACGAGGGGCGTTCAATAAGTAAGTATCCCTCCTCTCTAAAATCAATATGAATGGACCAATTTTAAAAAACCTGGGCTCAAAATCTTCCTTAGGATATATTGAGTTCAATAAAGCAAACCGCAACAAAATCGGACCATGTGCGGCCGAACGCGAGCCGTTTGAACGCGCCGAGGTGCACGCTGCTCCCGCCGAATCCGCGGAGATTTGAAGTCCGCGACAAGAGAGGAGCTTCTCTGCCAACGCTCCAGTCGTTCATCACTGACGAAAAATCAAAGAAGTTTTTGTAGAATAAGGGGTTTACCTCACCTCTCCACATAACCAGCTCGATCCAAGCAGGTCTGATACTGATTGTGAGACTGAGAGAACAGCTTTTGGATACCACGCGTGCCGAAGTCTTTCAACTGGCTGGGGATGAAAGAGTTGACGGCTTGTTTGACCTCCTCCACTGATTCAAAATGAACTCCCCCGAGTTCAGACTTTAGATACGGTAATAAATGGTGGTCTGTTTTGCCATTTATCACCGTTTCTAAAATCTGATCCACCGTGCAGCAGTCCACTCCGATGGATTTTCAGTCCAAATTTCCCATCTCGAACTCCAATTTTTTTCCGTCTAAGTTGAAGACTAACCAACAGCAACTCACGAGGGACCCTATACTTAGTCCATCATTTCCCCTCTTGTCTGTAAAAACTACTCGTTTCAACCATCAGGACCGCTCCCTTTTACATTCGCCTGCTTTGTGTATTGATTTGCGCATGGATTTGTCCATCAATTTTCATAATCAGCCCCCTTTCTGGACAACATAAGAGTTAATAAAATACGGGTCTCGCCGACCACTATGACTTTTACGTCGATCCTTAGAGCTTATCTAATGACGAGCGTTTCTTTCGTCATTATCGCGGCTAAAAACAGCTGAGATAATGGTCTAATGGGGGAGATGCCTCCGCGAGCACTTGCACTATTAGTCGGCGTTGATACAACGGTTGTGTTTATGTTTATTACGACTAGCAGCGGAATCTCCGACATCTCGTCATAAAGCAATATCTGTTTTAATAATTCAGTGGCTCGAAACCGGATGAGCTTCCACAGAACGGGCAGTGGCTTCCAGCAACGTTTTCGAAACGGGCAAACCTGATCTGTTTTCAGTGGTATAACCTTTTTTCTCTGCACTCAGAGAAAAGAAGACTATATTGGGTTCTGATTTTTTGAACACGTGGTGGGTTCAATATGGCGCCAACAAAGCCACCAATCGTTATTTGAACGTATTTATGCTAAAAGGAAGAAGAAGAAAAAAAAATACACCAAGAAGTGGCCCGAACTGTATGTAACAAGGTGGAGAAATGGTGCTGGGTCCACACCATTTCGCGGGGAAAACAAAGCCAAGGAGTTCCAAAAATTAAAATTAGAGTCAAAATTAATTTCTTGCTAAAAGGAGCTAGGTGCATAGGGTTTGCGAGGAACATAGTTCCTCTTAGCATACATTCATCCATTTATGCATTTTTCCTCCTCTAATGCCTCTATCTTTTCATTCACATACACCACATATGTGAACTATGCGAGTCGAATCTAAATATCGACGGTGAAACTACCAAACCACGTATCCCGTTTGCGGTGTTTAAAAATCTACGCTCACATTTTATTTTTTTGAAGTAGACCAAATCAATATGATTCCTTGAAATTTTCACGGAATTTTCTCCGCACAAAGAGGAAAAATCACAGAAATTTCCAAGACTAGATGCTAAGTAGTTTTTCATTTAAAAAATAAAGTATGACAGTAAGTCTGCGACGTCGCAAACCGAGATACGTGGTTTGGTAGTTTCACCGTCGATATGTCATATCCTTCAATTTTTAGTTCTCCGTCGAGAGTTTTTTTGCGATATGGCTCCTAAACAGGAATTCTACGTTGTCATAAGACCAAATAATACAGATAAAATCTGAGTATTGATGTTCCCCCAAAGCACAGCTTCCTTGACGTAAAGGTGTACCTCGAATTCCGCGCGAGCCCTTTTTACATAGTATAACTATGCTTTCCAGGGCTCATGCATGTGGAAGCAGAGATACACCCGTCACGTCCGATGAGCGACGAGAGTCGAATTCAACTTAACTAAAGGAGAGTTGTAGGAGTTATATAAAGTTATGGGAGGTCAAAAGAATAGACCACTAGACAAGGTACGGATTTAAGCAATCTGATACAAGTTTCTTAACCAGTATTTCACGTAAAACACGATTCGCACAACGAAAATTACTGAAACCAACTCCTAACGAAGATATTATCGTTTTTTTTTCACATTGGTTACGAGGAATTTGAACTGCCCGCTCTCAAGAAACTCAAAGCTCTACGTGAGTCAAATCGCTCACTACAACGGTTTCAGAAAGCTTCTCAATCGAGCAATGTTCATCTCCCATCGTGTCGTTCAAACTATAACCAATTTGCTATAGCTGAGCCAAAGCGTCAAGACTGGGGTTGCCAGATTTTTATATCGCAGAGACTATCATGATAACGTTTAGCACGCCATGTGAATCACGTAGAGCATTGAGTTTTAATGAGCGGGTGGTTTGAATTCACGCATCAGGAATCATTAAATATCTTTGTGCGGAGTTGATTTCGGTAATTTTTGTTGTGCGCATCGTGTTTTACGTGAAATTTTGATTCAGAAACATGTATCAGATTGCTGAAATTTGTACCTTGTCTAGTGGTCCATTCGGAAAGAAAGTCGATTTCGGAACTTCGAGCGGCACTGCTCTCCTCGGTATCGCGGCAGAGTTGTCATCGGCTTTTGGAATGGGGATCGGTTTTTAGACGGGAGAATCGGCATCGAGGCGGACGCGAGGGAGAACCTGTTGTACCGCGGCCAAAGGCCGGCACCTGAATCGCTGAATCGCTGAATGAAACGGAGGATTCAAGCTGCGGCGCACAGTGGGATTGAGCGAGTCGATGGGAGAGCGGTTGGACCGACAAAGCGCTAACTTTGAAAGCTTGCAGGGCCGGATTTTCCTACTTGCCGCCCATGGACCGTCTGTATTTTGCCGCCCCCTTTTCATTCGTTTTGAAACATCAATAAAAACCATCAAGTGAACGCGCCAGCGGGGGAGGGGTGCATAAGACGCGTTTACTCATGTTGAACACATTTTTGGGAAAGCCCTGCCAACACTACTAGCAAAAGGTCACGGAACTTTGCGCGAAAGTCAAGTTTCGTAAACCTATTTCTAATGGACAAAGCCTTCCATTCGTAAGAAATGAAGGAGAAAATGATGAAAGAACAAACACAAAATTTGGGTTAATGATTTTAACTTTTAACTTTTTATTGATGACTTGCGGCCGCACCGTGTTTGGCGCAATGCGTGAAGTATTCACGCAGTCTTGTAGGCGCTATGCGTTTCACGCTGACCGCACTGAGTTTGGCGCAATGCGTGAAATATTCATGCATTCTTGTAGGCGCTATCCGTTTCACGCTGACCACAATAACCGCACTGTGTTTGATGCAATGCGTGAAGTATTCGTGCAGTCATGTAGGCGCTAATATGTGTTACATGCCGATTGCCGCGCCGAGGGCTTCTCCTTTTCATCTCAAGTCCTCGTCATCATTTCTCCCTAAGTCGCGCCGTTCCAGGCCAAATTGCGTGTTTGGTTTCTCTCTTAACTCGACTAATGAAAGGTGCTGTGTCTTGTATCACTGAAAGATGACAAAGTTAGAAATTACTATACTTTCAGGAAATGAGAGATTCTGTAGCCTTTCCTCATTTTTAATTTTTTTTTCTAAAACCGATTGTCTTTTATACGTATATTTAAAAAGTTGCAAAATTTGCCGCCATGGGCCGCGGCCCATGTGGCCACCCCCTTTATCCAGCCCTGAAAGCTTGTATCGTCGACAATGCGAAACTGAGAAGTTTAAAGGTGGTTCCATTGGTGTTCTTGTAGAATTTCTTTCAAGAGGCACCCCTTAAAACGGGCCTATTGCAACCTTCAGCTAGAGCATGCAAAAAATAAGAGATACGCCTTATAGATAATAAAAAAAATAACATAACACGGTAGTGCTGAAAAGCTAAGATGAGCGTATCTGGAAAATCTGAAATACGCTCCTAACATCAGAATCTCCGTTAGAAATGTGCGTTTCTCTAAGCGTTCGGATTCATGAAACATACTACGGCATAGGTGAACCTACCACAAGAGGAGTCGATTCATCCAACCTTTACGCACTAGGATGCTACTCAATATTCAGCATGGCCGCCGCCAGCCCGCCAGAACAACGTGACGAGACGGGATTTTATCAACTGGTGTGTTCATGTTTACATTTTCCTCGCGTTGATGAAATCTTGCCTCCTTACCATTTGCGCGCGGAAGTGTCAGACATGTTGAATAGAAAAGTCGGTCCATCCAACCATTGCCCACCAGGATGCTACTCTATATTCAATATGGCCGACATGCTTAGTGTCATACAAGCAGCCCATAGAATCTCCAAAAGCACGTAACCGCACAACTTCCGTGCTTTGTGAGCTTTAAACTCACAAGTGCAGGATCTCGTCTCACATGATGCGCCCGACCAATTAGCCGCATATCGACGGTGAAATTACCAAACCACGTATCTCGTTTGCGGTGTTTAAAAATCTACGCTCACATTTTATTTTTATGAAATAGACCAAATCAATATCATTCCTTGAAATTTTCACAGAATTTTCTTCGCACGAAGAGGAAAAATCACAGAAATTCTCAAGACTGGACATTAAGTAGTTTTTCATTTAAAAAATAAAGTATGACAGGAAGTCTGCGACGTCGCAAACCGAGATACGTGGTTTGGTAGTTTAACCATCGATATGCAGCCATAAGAATCTCCAAAAGTACGTAACCACACAAAATCCGCGCTTTGCGAGTTTTAAAGTTAGAAATGAAGGATCTCGTCTCCCATGATACATTCGACGTATTAGCCGTGTTTGCAGCCCTTAGAATGTCCAGAGGCACGTAACCGTACAAGTTCTGCGCTTTGTGAGTTTTAAAGTCACAAGTGAAAAATATTTTCTCCCATGATACATTCGACGGATTAGCCGCATATGCAGCCATAAGAATCTCCAAAAGCACGGAACCACACTACTTCTGCGCTTTGTGAGTATTAAACTCACAAGTGAAAAATCTCTACTCCTATGATGTGTTCGACCGAATAGCCGTGTATACAGCCTTTAGATTCTCCAAATGCACGTAATCGCACATCTTCTGCGCTTTGGGAGTTTTAAACTCACAAGTGCAAGATCTCGTCTCACGTGATAAATTCGCCGAATTACCGCGTATGCAGCCCTTAAAATGTCCAGAAGCACGTAACTGCACAAGTTCTGCGCTTTGTGAGTTTTAAATTCACAAGTGATAAATCTTGTCTCGTATGATGCGCTCGACCGATTAGCCTTCTACGCAGCCCTTAGAATCTGCAAAAGCACGTAACCACACAACTTACGCGCTTTGTGAGTTTTAAACTCAACAGTGCAAGATCGAGTCTCACATGATGCGCTACATTCATAGCCGTGTATGCAGCCCTAAGAATCTGCACAAGCGCATAACCGCACAACATCTGAGGTTTGTGAGTTTTAAACTCACAAGTGAAAGATCCCGTCCCACATGATGCATCCGACCGATTAGCCGTGTATACAGCCCTGAGAGTCTCCAAATGCACGTAACCACACGACTTCCGCGTCTTGTGTGTTTTAAACTCACAAGTGCAGGATCCCGTCTCACATGATGCGCTCGACCAATTAGTCGTGTATCGAGCCATAAGAATCTCCAAAAAGCCGTTA
Organism: Bemisia tabaci; assembly: GCF_001854935.1. Classification (NCBI taxonomy): domain Eukaryota; kingdom Metazoa; phylum Arthropoda; class Insecta; order Hemiptera; family Aleyrodidae; genus Bemisia; species Bemisia tabaci. The sequence goes on from NW_017547136.1 coordinate 634,587, forward strand.
CCACACAACTTACGCGCTTTGTGATTTTTAAAGTTAGAAATGAAAGATCTCGATTCGCATGATGCGTTCGACCGATTACCCGTGTATACAGTCATGGGTCTCTCCAGAACCACGTTACCACACAACCTCTGTGCTATGTGAGTTTTAAACTTAGGAATGAAGGATCTCGTCTCTCATGATAGATTCGAAAGATCAGTCGTGTATGCAGCCCTTAGAATGTCCAGAAGCATGTAACCGCACAACTTCCCCGCTTTGTGAGCTTGAAACTCATAAGTGAGAGAGCTCGTCGCGTGTGATGCGTTCGGCCGATTCGCCGTCGATGCAGCCCTTAGAATCTTCAAAAGCACATAATCACACAACTTCCGCGCTTTGTGAGTTTTAAACTCGCAAGTGCAAGATCTCGTCCCACATGATGCATCCGACTGATAAGCCGTGTATACAGCCCTGAGAGTCTCTAAATGCACGTAACCACACAACTTCCGCGCCTTGTGTGGTTCAAACTCGCAAGGGCAGGGGACAGTTTCTCCTCCGCCTTCTTTGTCCGCCCAACCAGCAACTAATTACAATTATCGGCCTACAGCAGGGTATTACTCAAAGGCGTTAAAAGGCTTGATGTACCAGTAAATATTTGCTTATGATGCACAGTACTTATTGATTAAACTGAGAGATAGCTCACAAAAAATATCCCTTCTTTGGAGATGAGTTGGATGGAGCACTGGGGCTGGGTGGCTGCGTCTCTGCAGGACTGGATCAAATTAGGACTTCTGTTTTGTTACTTGTTGGGACGAGAGCTTGGAGGTTAGGATCAGGTTGGCTGCTACAACGTTATAAGTTTTTCAGAAGTTTTTATGTATCCGGCTCGGAGGACCATGAATAATACCAATAAAGAACTCACTTTTTTTTTTAATAGTTGGCTTACGCCCTAAAACTAGTTACAGTGGTTCAAATGATCACTATCTTAAAATTCAAAATACACAATATATACAGACTTGACCTATAACCTAACTTAATAGATAATCTACACGCTAGAAATCAATTTAACAAATATACAAATGAGCTCTACTGTGCTAGAGCCTAGACAGTCTTCGGCTGTCCCAATGCATCCCAAGTGGCTGCAGCAGTGGTGACTGTCTCATTAACATAAACCATGAACTCATTTGCTGCTGCGCCTATGTCATTTGCACTCAAAATATTTGAGTTTTGGCTGATCGTGGCGTATTTCATGATCTCCTTCTTCTGATCAGCGTCAGATTTGTAGCCAAAATCCTTGTTGATAACAAGAGATTTTTCTCTTTGGTACCAGCAATAAGCCTTTAGCAGACTTTCATCACCGCGGATCAAAGACAGTCCGGCTGAAGAAGTTAGGGCTTTGGGGAAACCATTTGGAACTGGAACAATAAAGTTCGCCCTTTGTTCACAGTACGCTACAGTCATAAGGGGGAAACAAAGGGACCACCTGGGGAGAGTGATCGTAGTGGCACCTTTCACTCTGGGAGCAATCTGATAATGCTTTATAAATTTTGTCATCTGATTAAACCCCTCTCGTGACATTCTAGCTGTGTCCGCAGATGTCTTGGCTACAACTGAAGACCCTCGTTCAAGGAATAACATAACACCATATGCTATGTCTTCCTGAACCGTTGGGAACACTGGGTTGTTGGCCAATGTCTTGATCCTTTCCAAGAGCTTCTTAACATTGAAGCCGACGTATTCAGATTCAGCTCTTCTCAAGGATATTTGCTGTTGAATGCCATCCAGAGCAGCAGAGTTGAAAGAGGCAGCCCACTCTGTTACTGATGGAGGAACTGTGTTGGCCTTTGGCCGTCCAGTTGCCTGTCGGAAACTGACCTCTGCAGACCCAGCTTTGGCTAGCCTGTTCATAGTCCTTTGTTCGAGCCTCTTGAACAAAGCCATGGTTAATTAGCCATGGTTCGAGCCCATGAATAATACCAATAAAGAACTCACTTTTTTTTTAAGGAATAAAGCTTTTCTTCACAAAAGATCAAAAAGGTTTATAAAAGGGTTATAACAGGGATTGTAACGATCAACAACTTTTTTCTCTGCTTCGACTGCAAAAAGTAATTCAAATCTATTCATCCACAACCATGGCAACCCCTTCTACCGTGGCCCAGACCGTTCCAGCTCATAAGTCTTAATGGCGGGAACACACGTAGCCACACAACGCACGCGCTTTATGAGTTTTAGTGTTAGAAATGAAAGATCTCGATTCGCATGGTGCGTTCGTACGATTAACCGCGTATGCAGTCAAGGGTCTCTCTCTGGAAGCAAGTTTCCACAGAACTTCTGTGCTTTGTGAGTTTTAAGCTTAGAAATGAAGGATGTCGTCTCCCATTATACATTCGACGGATTAGCCGTGTATGCAGCCCTTAGAATCTCCAAAAGCAGGTAACCGCAATACATCTGCGCTTTGTGAGTTTTAAACTCACACGTGAAAAATCACGTCTCCTATGATGTGTACGACCAAATAGCCGTGAATACAGCCGTTAAATTCTCTAAATGCACTTAATCGCACATCTCCTGCGCTTTGTGAGTTTTTAACTCACAACTGCAAGATCTCGTCTCACGCGATAAATTCGACGGATTAGCCGTCTATGCAGCCCATAGAATCTGCAAAAGCACGTAACCACACAACTTCCGCTCTTTGTGTGTTTTAAACTCACAAGTGAAAAATCTCGTCTCGTATGATGCGTTTGACCGATATACGCCGTCTATGCAGCCGATAGAATCTGCAAAAGCAAGTAATCGCACAACTTCCAAGCTTTGTGAGTGTTAAACTCCCAAGTGCAAGAACTCGTGTCACATGATGCATCCTACCGATTAGCCGTGTATGTAGCCCTAAGAATCTGCAAAAGCACGTAACCACACAACTTCCGCGCTTTGTGCGTTTTAAACTCACAAGTGAAAAATCTCGTCTCGTATGATGCGCCCGAACGATTAGCTGTCTAAGTAGCCCATAGAATCTGTAAAAGCACATAACCGCACAACTTCCAAGGTTTGTGAGTTTTAATCTCACAAGTGAAAAATCTCGTCCCACATGATGCATCCGACCGATTAGCCGTGTTTAGAGCCCTAAGGGTCTCCTAAAGCACGTAACCACACAACTTCCGCGGTTTGTGAGTTTTAAACTCACAAGTGCAGGATCTCGACTCACATGATGCGCTCGACCAATTAGCCGTGTATGCAGCCATAAGAATCTCCAAAAGCCCGTAACCACACAACTGACGCGCTTTGTGAGTTTTAAGCTTAGGAAAGGAGGATCTCGTCTCCCATGATACATTCGACGGATTCGCTGCGTATGCAGCCCTTAGAATATTGTGTAGCATCCCCATTGCGCAAGGGTCGGATAGAGCGACCGTCCGTTTCTGAAGCGGAATGCTTCAATAAACACGCATTTCTTACGCATAGTGTGAAGTTAAGATTATATTTCAGACTTGCGCTAACCGTGCTTTTTGAGCCACTTTGTATAAGAAAGGACGGTCTTCTTGCTGTAGCTGAAGTTTGCATCAGGCTGATTTATATCCTGACGGAACGAACTTTGCAATATACAGTTTTGGTCAGTGATTTCACGTCCAACCTCTCCGAAATAGTCGTTCCACCGTGCGGCACCGGGTGGCGGATTAGCCCGTTTGCCTACATTCGCACTCGCCGCGCCGCGGGCCAGACTGCCCGTCCACTTGTCCTTGCCCCTCCAATCGGATCAATATTCGCCAACACTGTCACTGCTCCGACCAGTGAGTGGGTCAACGAACCGGCCGAAAGGGTGTGAGAAAAAGCCAAATATTGGGTTATTGTAGCTTCATTCACGCTCATGTACCAAAGGCTAGGGATGTGCTTAACTGCTGTTCTTTAATAACTGTTCTCGCCTTGAGTGGGTAGATTGTGGTAGAGTCCCTTTATACCCAGAGTTAAGACAACTCGATTATCAGCTGACTGGCAGCCGGCCTTGGCTGGCCATGGAGGCCGAAACGAGTGCACCCAAACGAACGATATTGAGGGATAAGGATCAGGAATCCTGCGATGTCTGTCAAACAAAAACAACAACATCAACAAATTGATCAATTAAAAAGAAAATGAGATTGGTTTGTGAATAATTTCTTAATCTATTTTCATTTTGGATCGATGGAAATAATAATTTACTCTTGATGAACCACAATTAGGTAATATTTTCATTATTCTTGTTCACATTCGAGGTACCGCCATCTTGGTGCACTCGTTTCGGCCTCCATGAGCGAGAACCAATCAGAATTGGATTTTTTTTTAGGCCACTTTCAGCCCAACCAAAAGTGAGTTGTCTTAACTCTGGGTATAAAGGGACTCTAGATTGTGGGTGGTACGTGTTGAACGGCATGAAAAAAAAAAGAAAGAAAAAAAAAAAAAAAAAATCCTCCCCGTGTTCCCCAACGTGTTTATCTCCTTTTCGCCCTGTTACTCGTCACTGGACCCACTGGTGTCTGCATCCCTGGGAACAGAAAGCATGATATTTTCCCATTTTTGTGAATGTCTTTCAGAATGCTTCGTCGAAGATTGAAGGCAGCTCCGGCGAGAGGACCGGACCTTCTGCTGCGAACAGATTGGGTCGTTGACTGTGAATTTAGGAGAAAATTGCTCGAAATTGAATCCTGTCCGACTTGATTCGGTCAAAAAATCACCTCCATCCCCTCACCTCATTAAAAGTCTCTGAGATACCAATTTATTCCCAAAGCAATGGATTTGGAAAAAGGAAACTTACCTGTTCGATCGTGTTCCTATTCTCGTTTCTATTGTCTGGTTTATCCGAAACGATAGAGTAAAATATCGCTCTGTCGTATAGGACTTGTCCCACTTGACTCCTGCTCAATACGTTGGATAGTTCCGCCAGTTTCGCGCTAGACAATTAATCCACACTTGTTATTAGCTTTGAAGATTAGCTACTTAATTTATTTAGTACTGAAGGGTTTTGTTCAAAACAAGTACTGCGGTAAGTCATAGGTTATTGTATATTAGTGATTTCAAGGATAAATAATACTGCCTGCTGCCGACTCACTAAATATTCACACGTGGTAAAATGTCTTCTATCATAAAATATTAAAAAAAAAAAAACATCGTTCTTGCTTCAGATTGTGTATAAATGTCTGGGTGTAATATTGAGAATGTCAGAATTTCAATAACTTGGGATTCTTACGATTCTTAGTCATAAACCAGTAAAGGATCAGATCGTGGGGGGGGGGGGGGGTGTCAGAGATGAGAAAAGGAATGAATTGGCGTGATTTGGGTCAGATGGACCTGAGGACTATTCAAGTCAAGACTCAAAGTTTGAGATAGAAGTTTAGCAAAGGTGGATTTTCCCTTACTGTTTAGGTGGCTGCCTAGGTCAGTGAAGTGTTGTCTCCTAAGAACCTCACTAGGTTTTAAAATTAAGACATTAGGATTTGCCTGTAATTGGTTGGTAAGTACTAACCTTAGCCTGAAAAAACAAGTATTTTGACAACTTGTTTGAATCTTAGCTAAGCTTAGAACAACAATTTTAGATGCTAGATAGAGAACAGACATAATCACTTTGTTTGTTTTGTTTTATTTTCGTTTGGATCTACGCCTGTTAAGTTCTGTTTGATGTTTTCTTCGTTCATTATCTTTTCCGCCAGTCAATTACTATCCATTCAATTCTTCAGGACGTTAGCATTTTTTAAATCGCTTCACTCATTTGTTTTTGAAAAACTTGATAAAGCATACAGGCTCCCTGTTCCCACCTACTTACTTATTTGCACTGGGAAGATTTCTGGTGCTTGACGAGAGCTTCAGATCACATGATTCGGTTCTGAAATCTACTCGATGCTGACACCCGACTCGGAGAATTCGAAACAAACTTTCTGTGCAGCTTTCACTGGCCGGTGTCCGGCATCCTGGGACGAGGAGTGACCCCCGCACCCTGAAAGCTGATTCCGATCTTCGGCGGCTCCGGCCCCAAAGCCATTTACTCGAAATTCCTTGTCGTCAACTTATTATTTTTTGACGGCACATTCCACCTCGCCGTCTCGAATCTGATTATTTATTCGGTCGGCAGTCTTTCTCATTTTCATCTATTTGTAAGGTAGAAAACTGGAAGTCTTGAATAAAATATCTTAAAACTCTTAAAATATCTAAACAACATGAATATCATCATAGACAAATAGATAAGTGAAAGGGTGAACAACAGGTGCAGGTCTAGTGCCTTCAAGCGACCAATTAACATTATATTAATTATTTAACAACTTATACAATTTGTGCAATGCATGGCTATTGAAATCAGCATCATAAAGTAGGCTTTAGTGATCCGCACTATACTTTGAGAAGGAGTGAAAATGGGGTTTTTACTGTAGAAGGAGAGACTGGTACAAGTAAACTCGGGCCGCTTCACACGCGAACCGTAAAAGTGGTGCCTAAGAAAAGGATGGCTAGGAAGTTCCTAGTCACAATCGTCTTATCAACGTTTACAATCATTCCAAACGGTTCAAAGAATTTAGCGATAAAATCTACTTCAATCACAATTTCATTTAAAATAAAAATAGAATCATCACCAAGTACTTTTAACACAGCATTTGGTCGACCTATAGAGACCTATTTTTACGTGCAAGTGAGTTTTACAATTTTATTCGACCTACAGAGTCTAAAAACATGGGTATCAGCAACAAAATACAGAAGCTTCCAATTATTTGTGTAAAATACGACCCAGAAAGTAATCTAGAAAGGATTTCGAAACAATGATTGAAACAACAAGATTTAGGAACAACACACATATTCTTTTCAGACCTCAATACAATTAAGTTTATCACATTGAAATCCTTTGGTTTTAAATCAAGGGACGTTCCTGAAATAAGTACAATTTAGTTTAACGGCGTTTTTCCTTAGCATGGCAGCATGGTCCTTTCCCGCGGCCCGACCGGCGCGGCGCGGGGTCCCTCCCGCCCGCGGTTCGAGACCGCGCGCGCGCAGCGCTTCCCCGATCGCACCAGTTTCTGTTGCACACCGACCATCGCGGCATCGTGGAAACGCTCGCTCGTGCCTTGTGCTTTATCATCCGGCCCTTTCTCCCGACCCGCGACCATACCCTCCCCTTCATCCCTGGTGACCGACAAATTTTCCAGCGTTTTCCCAAGAGGTAAAATCGATCAAATTTTCGTTAAGTTTAACAGTGGCAGTTTCAAGATTCTAAGGAGTGCGGTTCCGACCCATGCATCAGTTGTCCCGCGGTGATCGGTAAAAATCCACCGGAAGCGCTTCGAGATGAACTCGATCGGCTACTGCTACGACCGTCTCCTATGAGTGCGGCCCCAAGCATGGGATCCAAGTTCAAAATAAAGTTCAAACTTTTCCGATAGCTAGTTGGGGTCGATCGGTGCGAGAAGCGGAATCAAAAAGTCTTAGTTCTTACGACCATGGTGCCATCCTCGGTTAGCAGCAGCTGATACAGGTCGAATTGTAAATCGAATCGTTTCCGAGCGCGATGAATGTGTTGTGAGTCGGTGTCGGAATTTGCGCGGGAAAATCGAGCCGCGTGCGTGCGCGCCGAAAAGTTGGCGCAGCCGCGATGCAATGGATTACCACTTTGATTCACACGCTTGTCTCGCTTGTTTTCATCAGTCTAATTCCAGGTAATTCATCGATAATTTTGTTTGATGATATTGCCTTTCTCCCGATCACTTGTCATCCGATTTTAGACGATAGCTATTTCTATGTTAATCATCATCATCAGGTAACTTCGACTTCGATTTGGTAAACACTAAAAGTCACATCGTATATAATTAAAATTTACTAAAAAAACACTGTTAAAACACTCGTGGGTGCACCCGTCGCCGCGAACGCGTCCTTATCCATTGATAATTAACGGAAAGCACCCTCTGTCATGAAATATGTCGAGTGTATGAAATCTTTTTGAGAAAACTGGGTTGCCTGCGCACAGTGGAACGAGTAAATAGGAGAGGTCGGACAAATTTTGAAACTTTAAACGCCTTTTACTCCGTTAATGCAAAATTTGGAGGTTCCAAAAATCATTCCAGTGGTTTCCTCGTGAAATTCTCTTCTGGAGTTACTCCTCAAAATTTAAAATGTTACTAATGAAACATAAAAAATCTTAGTTTTAGTCCTTAATTTCATGTCCCACTTCTCTAGTTGACTCGATCCACAGGACGGCGGTCTGGAAAACCTAGCTAGTTCAAGTTTGTAATTCATCGAACATCTCTAATTCTTATGTTACATCTCATTTTTCTATTTTTTCTCTCTCCTTCATGCTTATCAACGTTAAGTTTCTGTGTCTCAAGAAAGATACGGCTATCTGGAAAAGTCAAGGAATTGTACCGTTACATTTGAGCTGATTTGAAGTATTAGAAAATTAGCTTCACTTGTTTTAAGTGTTTTCTTACTTACTGTATTTCTAAACGGCCCGGGCAGATTGTAAAATACCCAAAATCGGGATATTCCCGTACTAAGGGTATTCTCCATCAGTAGATATTTGAAACCAACCACAAGTTTTTTAGGAATTAACGTGAACTTGTTGTGGGGTTGCACAGTAAAACTTCGATATAACGAATTTCTGGGGACGGACCGAAAAATTCGTTACATTGAAACCCGCGAAAAACCCGATGTTAGGCTGCAAATTTTTTTGAAAATATTCGATTTCTCCAGTTTCCTAATGAGCACGACGATGTAGGTACGGGAAATTGCCGGGAAGAAAAATACGAAACAAGATTAGGTATTACAAAAGAAACAATTTCCCTATATTACTTTTTATGTACAGCACAGTAAAATTATCTGATCCAAAACGGCAGAGTCTGCATTTGTAAAATTACTTTCTACGAATGAACGAGTCCAGTGTTGATTGTTTCTGGCGGGCAATGACGATCGTCGTTAAATACATTTCGATCCATCATCTCTGATCCAAAACGGCAGGGTCAACGTTTGATTCTTGACACAAGAATGCTTTGAACGTTTCAAAAAAACGCGAAAAAAATTCGTTAAGTCAAAGAATTCGCTATACCGACGTTTGTTATAACGAAGTTTAACGGTGGAAATTTTGGGAAAAGGCTAAATGTTGTTTTTCCCAATTTTTTGTCAATTTACTTCCATAAAATTGAGTGTCAGTAATGACAAAGCCTTTAAGCCCACCTTTGCGTCCGTTTCTGCCGTGAGAGGGGTTGAACACCCAGGTGAAGCTTTCGGGAGTACATTCCCTGCTAAAAATGTTCCGTGTGGATGATTTCAATGAAAAAATGACACGGAAAAATGGAACGGGAAATATTTCCATGTGGCTGTGGCTGGAAACGAAACCATTTCCATGAAAGTTTTTCGTGGAAACGAAACCATTTCCATACAAAAGTTTCACGAGATGGTTTCAGTACCATCCAAATTGTTCATGGAAATTGAATAATTTCCAAAATAAAGATGTAAGAGAAAATGAAAATGATGATTAATTCAGTCAAAAATCAATAAATTTACTGATTTTTATTATCATCAGTCTTCAACAAAAAAATTAAAATAACAAATAAATGAATACGTGGTGAATGAGAAAACAATAAATGAATAAAATGATGGTGTAATCACTTAGCTGTCGCCAACTCTGAGATACTTTATTCTGTCTCCAATCGCTCCCTTAATTATTTTCTTCCTCTCTTTCAATTCATCGTCCCCTGCGTCTAGGTCTTCCTTCTTGATGCGTCTTTCGAAAGCATCTGCAAAAAAGAAAAGACAAAGCATTTCCTTTTTTTAAGAGGCATATGAGATGTTGTTTCCTATCCAGAACACTTATCTACTCTACTGTTACATTCAATTTGAATCATAATTTTCTCCATGGACAAGTTTGTTATAGATCCAATTGTATACGAAATATGAACTTCATATTTCAAAGACCATATTTTCTTTTCTCTTGCGGCCAGTCTAGTTTCTTCATCATATGGATTGCTTTTATAATGAGGAACCACTGTCTCTGACCCTTTCTTAAAAGCCTACTTAGAGAAACCAATGGTATACATGTTGTTTCTAAAATGAGCCAGAAATAGTGGCTCCGTATCGCAAAATGTGGTACATATGTTTATTCGCAACATCATAGAACCTGTTTAGTTGGCCTTTGCCTCACATTACTATTTCTTCAAAAGACTCTTTCTTAACTAGAAAGACATTTTCTTGATGCACAAAATGCGCACTTCTCTTAGTAATAGGATCGAACATGTTTTAATCTTGAAACAAGTAAAGTACGCATTTCTCCATCTTCACGCTTCAATATCATGCATTCAATGTTACGTCGAGGCGTAAACTGTAGTTACTAATGAAGCCGCAATGTTTCGACATGAACTTCTGTCGCGGCCTTCCTAACAGAAACATTTTTTCTCAGTCTGATGTGTGGAGCTTGTGGGCGAGCCTTGGCCCATCGGGGTAAACACATATACCTAATAGGCTCCCAGGCTGATGTCAATGTTTTTGTTGTTGTCGTTTTGGGATTCTGCATGTGACCTGAAGAAATAAAAATGTTGAAACCTTCTATATGTAAGGGAATGACGTCATAAAGTTACTCGTGCATGTCGGTCCACTATTAACACATTGTATCCTGTGTTGTTTCATACTAATCGGTGATAACACAGTAGTTACTCAAAAGATACTAACATTTTTTTGTGCACTAATGTTTACTCTCCTTTCTCTTCTTTTATGGTGATTTCTAAACTTCTACGGTTCCTGAAATACTCTTTGAAACTGAAATTGTCACTGTAGGGGATGCCGTACGTGGCTTTAGACTTATCGGATACATCACCGTATTCACCGTGCACGTGCTCATAAGAAAAATTAATTTTGAGCCCCCCTTGCCCGCTCCCGGTAATAAGTGCCGGGTGTCATGATCTAGTGAATTTGCGATCTGCGGAACGTAATGAAACTACCGGAATGTCATGAAATTTCTCATAATTTTATCGGGTTTTGGTTGAAATATACAGTCTCTAGATTAGACTTATTGTATATAGCCAACGGACGGAGTTAGCGTTCCATCGCGAAAGTTTCTTCAGGCTAATGCCACTGATAACGGTTTGGCTTATTACAGGGTGATCCAAAAGTCCCTTCCACCCCCTCTAACTTTTTACCTAATTGAGGTAAAGATTTGAAACTTGGGGGATATTCCTAGGTCAAAGGGAGCTACTTTTTGGCCCCCCTAAAATTTTCAGGGGGGCCCCCCTTGGGGGGGGGCAACGGCCCCCAACTTTTAATTTTCAAATAGGAAGACCCCCTTTATGATAGCTCGTTCGAAAGAGCATAAAAAAAGAAAACTTTTCGCGCAAACCCGAAGTCAATATCTCAAACCGTTTCAACATGGCGGCCGGTTAAAGTTCAAAATGGCCGAAAATTCACACCGGTTATTTGTCGATGGATTTGCGCGAAAATCTGTAAGTGGGGGTATTTTGACACGAGAAAAACGAATTTGACGTTAGATTTCCAAAAAAAACCGAAATTTTCAAAATGGCCGCCGGTTAAAGTTCAAAATGACAAAAAATTGATTTTTTTAGAAATCTAAGTTCAAATTTGTTTATCTTATGCCAAAATACTCTCAAATTCCAAGTTTTAGGCAAATCCATCAGCAAAAAACCGAGGTGACAATTTTCGGCCATTTTAAACTTTAACCGGCGTCCATTTTGGAAATTTCGGTTTTTTTGAAAATCTAACGTCAGATTCGTTTTTCTCGTGTCAAAATACCCCTACATACCGATTTTCGCGCAAATCCATCGACAAATAACCGGTGTGAATTTTCGGCCATTTTAAACTTTAACCGGCCGCCATTTTGAAACGGTTTGAGATATTGACTTCGGGTTTGCGCGAAAAGTTTTCTTTTTTTATGCTCTTTCGAACGAGCTATCACAAAGGGGGTCTTCCCATTTGAAAATTAAAAGTTGGGGGCCGTTGCCCCCCAAGGGGGGCCCCCCTGAAAATTTTAGGGGGGCCAAAAAGTAGCTCCCTTTGACCTAGGAATATCCCCCAAGTTTCAAATCTTTATCTCAATTAGGTAAAAAGTTAGAGGGGGTGGAAGGGACTTTTGGATCACCCTGTATAAACATTTTTTCACGGTCTGCATTGAGATATACAAGTGTGACATCAGATAATGGGGAATTTTCGGATTCTTCTGGTTCATATTTTTTGCGCAATTGCAACTTACCACAGTTCAACTTTTTTTTCCGATAGCAACAGAATATCTGTGAGGACCAACGGAAATGCCATTCAAATGTTCATTTAATCTTTAAACAAGCGCCGAAATCAAAAAGTCGTGCATGTATTAAGTGAAGTGATAATGAAACCTACAGGCTTTGTTTCACTAAATAATAATAATAATTTTTTTTTTTTTTTTTTTTTTTTTTTTTTTTTTTTTTTAAACAATAAAAACCGTTCAAATTTTGGGATCCTCAAAACTAATCATCAGTCTTATGCACGATGGATATTCTTGGAGTTTAAATCAAGCAGCAATTTCCAATATCATTTCAATCTTATCAATTTTTATCAACGCCATTAAAATTAGTCATGTATCACTTTCGTATGTGCTCGTATGTAACGGTAATAACCTGACAAGCAGAACTTATAACCTAACGGAAATAAAGAGAAGGCTTCGTTTTTTTCAGTGATCGCGGTAAAAAAGTTGAAAAGCTAAAGCTATCCTTAGCAGTGGTTAATTATCGATGTTTTCAGCGTCCGTAGCTCGATTCTTCTCACTCAGTTTTTTTTTCTAAGTGTCCGTTTTATTTACTGGCGGTGTTTTTTATTTTTTTTTTTCGGAGAAAGTAAATCTTACGAAGCTCTTTCGACTTTTACTGTCCGTCCTCGTGACTCCAATCGTAAACGATTTCAATGGAATCCGATCCATTATTGCCAGATTATCAAATTATGCCATCGTTGTTCCCGTCGTCTTGAAAATGGACAAGCACAAGTAGAGCAAGCCACAATTCCAGCATATCAGACGGTATTGCCGCTAGGTTATTCAAGTGGTTCCTCCGCTGCATGTAGAATGATTCGATTGTTGATCGCTTAATCGATAATTTCTGGGTAACAGAACAGTTTTTCAAAGTCCTCGACGACCACATCCCGCTGCAGTCCGTTTGGTATTGGTGCGCGAGATTTGCTTGAGGAAAATTTTTATAAAACTCCTAAATTACGTCTCGATTGAACATTGAAAATCGGTTTGCCTTTCTCTTTGGGATGCTTATTTGGCATGTACTTCGGGAGTTATTCAAAACTGTTCCTCGGTTAAACGTATGAAAAGATTTGACGGACTACCATTGCAATGTAATTTGACGTCCGAATATTTTGAAAAAAATGTTCCAAAATCCAGAGACCATTAAAGAGTCCAACTGCAGAGGATCAACTTATCGAAGAACTTAAAAAATAGGTAGAGTATGGAATCTCAAATATCATTCCTCTGCATTTGCTACCTTACACTGGAAAAAAAGAATCTTAAATTTGCCGCCAAGAAGTATTTCTTCTTAAATCAATATTTTTTTCTGGTTAATATAAGCTACTTTTTGGCTTAACCCAAGCATTATTTTGCTTGTATCAAGAAAAAGTCAGCTTAAAGCAAGAAAAAAAAATTTCTTGGCGGCCAATTCAAGTATCATCATGCTTGATCCAAGCTACTTTTTTTTTTCAGTGTACTATTGAAATATCTAAAGTCACTCCTCTGCAATTGTGTCACTTATCGAATGTCCGATATTGATTTTTCCAATTCTAAAACCGAAGTTCGAGTTTCCTTATTATTCCTCTCTCTCCCTCCCTTCCTCATAGGAATAAAAATGTCTTATATTTCAGAGGAAATAAGGCAACGTCTGATGCAGTGCAGTGATGCTCTTTTTGGTGTTGAATGCGTGCATTTCACCAAACCTGTGTCGGCGCTTAATGGCAGTGAGCTCTCGATCGGTCACAAAAGTTACGACTTAAATCGCAAATTTTGATGCTTATCTCGTCGTACGGTAACTTTTTAGGTCTACCTCTCGATTGACATTTTATGAGAAAATCCACGAAACCACATTCAAACATCGTATAGAGGAAGATATAGGTACACTGGAAAAAAAAAGTCGCTTCGATGTAGAGTCGCCAGACCCCTAAAAATAGTGACAAGAAAAAATACTCTTGATTCGATCGGATTTTTGCTTGAATCAAAAGAAAATCCGCGTAAGTCAAGAGGCCTCGCTCTTCGATTCAAGAGAAAATCCGATTGAATCAAGAGTGCTTTTTCTTGTCGATGTTATTAAGAATCTGGACTGCTATGTCTATGTGCGGCGCGGCTGGATTCGAGTCCAGTTTGGATGCACGGATGCACATCGTTGATGAGCGATTAGGAAGCGGTCGGATCCAAGGTCGATGAGTGTTGTTCACCGGTGCCCCAGTCCCGACGTTCGACACCGAACCTTTTTTACCGCGGTTCGGTTCGGTTCTGTTGGGACGCCACCGTAATTAGGTGAAGTTCGCCGCCTCGGCCGCGGCGCTTGACCCAGAATGAGTTATTTTAATAATACGGAATCCGATAGGGCCGGCTCCGATCAACTTTCGCCCTCGAATACACGCCACGAAATTTTTCGCTCTTTCATTCGGCGGCGGCGGCGCAGAAAGCCCTCCGCCAGTAGAATGGCACGCATCGCGTCGGAAACTCACGGAAGATTTGAAAGCTCTTAAGGGTGACCTACGATTTCGGGTAGTATTCCAATGGACCTCTAGACGAAAGAGTACGGAATGAAGCTCCTTCGAATGTGGTTCCGCAGCATTTTAAGCGCTCAGCCGATAGGCAGCGCTTTTTGATTTCGACTTGCCTCTGAGTACTAGTATACTAGTGCTAATGCGTTTAAATGGCGCACCAGCTCATCGATGTGTAGGCTTTTGGGGGGGGGGGTGTCGATTTTTAAAATAAATAAAGCTGTGAAAACTGTATTTTATGCTTTTAACGTAATGCGCAGGTAGTTTCGATCGTTAGTCTATAAGAAAACTTCTCAGCGGTGGAGTAATTCTTATCGAAATTGATCGTTGAACTCAAATGAAGCCTAAAAAAAACGCGCCTGATGAGCTCAACGGTGAGCTCATTTTCGGGAAACAAAAATACGCGTTTACGGTTTCCTTGGTAACCTTTGTTTGCTATCAGCTGATGTTTTATTTCCATTTC
>NW_017547136.1:649910-688123 GCF_001854935.1 Bemisia tabaci
TTCCGGCCAAAGTATCACAAGCTCCATGCGACGTTAAAAAATTTCCGCCGCCATTTTATTATTTTACAGAGAAATTCTTCAACGAAGCTCTCTGAAAGTTTTACTGAATTTTCTTTATGCTGCCGACTAAAGTCAGTGAAATTTTCGAACAGGTTCAACCAACAATTTCTATGCACCATAATAACATGGAAGGTGACGACATGTATTTGAGTACATTCGAGCACTTACCTCATTTCGGTGTATTTTGTTTACGGAAGAGGGATTATTTTCCTAAATGCACTAACATTTCTCTTGTTCGCGAGCGGGAAGTTCGAATTTACTGTTTATAATTGCGGACGTGTTTCTCCTCTTTTATGAGTTTATTTTGGACCTTTTCAATATGTTCAACGTTTTTTGCGTGAAATCTGGATGAGAACACACATGTTTTAGTGCTCAGTTCCTTCCCTGTCCAGCGGATTATTTCATACAATTTCTTGAAATGTTCTAATTCAAGTACATGAATAATTTCCTGAAAGTTTTAATTGAAATTCATGCCTCTCATCACTGCGGAGCGCAGAATTTAATGTATTTAACAAACGGCTGAACTGCATTTTTTGAATTTCCTTAAATGTCTCTCTTTTGGGGACACTAAGGTACCTGAAGCTTTGAAATTTCTTTGAAGTCATCCTGTGAATACTCAAAACTTTATTTAACATTTTGCAGAATATTATTGTTTGATTTTCTCTGACAAAATCATGAATAAGTTATGTAGTTTTCGTATTTCTGACGAAATCCGTCCGATCATTGATTACGGGGAAGAAAAACTACGTGTCAGGGTAGAAAGTTCTCGCAAAGGCATGGGATACTCTAAACATGGGCAATTTGACTTCATTTTGCAGTAAGGAATTGCAACTTTTGGCTCCTACATCAAAACAATTACCTGCTTAGGGGAACTAATGGGACATATATTGTCTCTAAAATGAGCCAGATATTCTTGTTGCTAATTGCAACATGTAATTCACATGGTGGAAATTAATCATCATGAAACCTTAAATTTCAGGTCATTTCAGCGGAAAAATCATAACCATCCCTTGAATGGATCTTCTCAAGTCAATGCTTTCTACGTACGATGTTAAAGATCTTAAATGATTCCCAACTTTAACATTATATTTAGCTCACCACGGACTCTTCTACGTAGCTTGTATGGAATTCGACGGGCAGGTTCCGCCACAGGTTTCGCATTTTCTTTGATTGTGATTTTACACATCTTTGGATCAAAAATTTGACACGTCTTAATCCACGTGTAAAGCAAATAGAAGCTCTCATGGGAAAGAGCTGCTGAAGGAACGACTGTGAAACAAACCGTAGTCACCAATTGAGTCGAAATATTTCGCCGCTCATGGAGCGTGGGTTATTTTCGGTCACGGAGCAGCGAAACAGATTCGATGGCCGAGCTTGGAGGGGAATGCACCGCGCTAACAAGCTCGCGACACGGCTGCGCCGGTCGTGCCGCCCGCAAAAACAAGGCAGGAAGAAAGCATGAACGTCCCCGGCTCCCGGGATCCTGTCATTTTCAACCTTGATACTCGAACGCCTCCGGTGAAAGTGCGAGTAAAGTTCCACGCACCGCCGTGTTTTCCCACGACCGCCGCCACCAGATTTCCCGCACAACCGCGCAAGACCTATGCGTTTTCGCGAGGTTATCGCGTTTTTTCTGGAGACCTCCCCGTCTCTTCCATTTTACCACTAATTAATCAGTCAATGTGAAGATCATTGCCGCGTCGTAGAAAAGTTGCACAGGGTGATTTGATATTGCCGTGAGGTATCCTCAGATAGTGAAAAATCACGTGTTAGTGAGTAACTAAGAAATTATCTCACTCGTTAGCGTGAAGACTTCCCCCAAAACTTGATTTAAGACTGCTCACTGAAAATAAGGGCTATTATGTAAGAAATGTAAGTGAGTGCTGCAAATGTGTTTGAAAATCCTTTCATGATATAGTAAGCAATGAATAAAGGTTTTTTTTAAAAAATTAATGGAGCGTTTCCGCATAAGCTACAGGTCACGCAATTAAATTGCTTTTTAAAATTGTGTTTACTTACTCGCGACGCAAATCATGTGTGCTCATTGTGCGGGGTGGTGGGGGCGCCCCGAATTTAGTTTAGGC
Source organism: Bemisia tabaci (assembly GCF_001854935.1). Taxonomy (NCBI): domain Eukaryota; kingdom Metazoa; phylum Arthropoda; class Insecta; order Hemiptera; family Aleyrodidae; genus Bemisia; species Bemisia tabaci. The sequence goes on from NW_017547136.1 coordinate 652,055, forward strand.
CATGTTCGGGACGCCCGATGTCAATGGGCAGAACACTCGACCCGCGGAAGTCAGCACCCAGGTAACGCCATTCGGATTTTAGTGAAATTGCGGGGATCGCTTGAGCAGCGAGAGTGAAGGTACACGTCTCGTCAAGCTTTACTTTGCCCCGCTTAGCGTCCGGTACAAGCGAGAGGGTGCGACACTTTCCGGGATTCACATCGAGCCCCACTGACCGAAGAGCCAAAAGTATTTCGCTTGATGAAAGAAAAATTACGTAGTAATTACCTCCGATTTATACATATTACATTCAGCAATGAAAACCAATTAACATTTTGCCGGTTTTGAAAAAATCCGGTTCGACGGTGGAATCTTTCCCTCATTCACATAATAATAATCTTCATTCTTTTACCTGTGGACAGTATATATACACAGGCATTATGACAGGTGTTATGATAGGTATGTAGGTGCAGTTTTGTCGTATATTGATCGTTCAAGCGCAAAAATTCACATGCAAAGTAAGAATGATTTTTCACATTGCCCCTTACCAAACATGTTTTGTTGTCATTGTGGTGGCTTCCGCGCGGCCCAACCTCCTTAGTGCGCTTAGCGCCGCGCCGTTTCTGTAGCCGCATTGATTATTTAAGAGGGGCTGTCAAAACTTAACATTTTCTTCTAAAATAAGGTTGTCCTGTCTGTGTCAATGTCTCTGTCTGTGTCAATGTCCCTGTCTGTGTCCCTTTCCGTTTCTTTTCCTGTCAGAAAATGTATTAAGAAATTTGTTAATTTTGGGTTTTTTGTCTGCACGAACAGGAAACAACTTAAGCAGAAAATGATTAAATAGTAATTTATTAAGAAAAAATAAGATTTTAATTATAATAAGAAATCAAAAAGAAAGAAAATGTAACAATTAAATGATCAGGTAAAAAGAACTTTAAACGTTTTAAAAATTAATTTAAACATTAGGTAAGCCGAATTTCGTAACTTTTTTCCCCGTGATCTCACAGCTCTCTGTGAATTCAACTTAAATTCTCTTTGAAAGCTAACTCTTCATAATCTTGAAATGTTTCCAAGAAATCTTCAGAGAGGGCTCTTGGGTCTCAGGGTTCTTGAATTCACTCCATATAATCAGAGAAGGTGCATCGCTCCTAATTAAATTGAAAGATAAAATCCTTAACCCTGTACCGGTTTTGAAAGTATGATAGCCTCCTCCTTCCTCTCGAACCATCATTGTAACATCTTCAGGCTGTTGTCAAAAAGTATGTACTTCTTTTGTTGGAATAGATTTATTGAAAGCACACGAAAAAGATTCTGTGTTTTGCCGATTTATTAATGTTTATCATCTGAATATTGAAGAATGCGTATTCATATGAAAGTGTCACAGAGCCTCTCTGAGTGCTGAAATTGAACATACTTACTTTCGATTTTTTCCATGCTGAATTTCAAGTTCAACAAAGTCATCTGCTTCCTTAAAGAAATTTCTCACCACAAATGAGTCGATAAAGGGCAAATCACCCGAATCGGCTTTAACGAAACCACTTGCCACTCTTTTCATTTCAAACCAAGAAAATCTCAACACAGTCACCGTCAGTCCGTCAATTCATTTGCGGCGCCAAAACAAGTGGTTGACACCATTTTGACTCAAGCAGCCGCCGGAAATCGTGCGCGAGAATATGACGTCATATTACGGCGAGCGGGATTTTCAAAAATGCGTGTTCTATTTACGCAAATTTCTTGCTTATGAGTTAGTTTCATGAATTTTCGTTTGTACCATTGAATTCTACGCGAAATTCTGATGCAGATTCTTGTGCTTAGAGCCTCCAATTCGTACCCTGTCTAGAGGCTCATTCTTCTAAAGAAAACGCTGGAAAACGTGATCGTAAAATGCGTCAATAATATTTATTTATTTACATTACCATGTATAAATGCCACATGGTGTGGCTCAAAAAAAAAATCTTACATTTACACATTAACATAACTTACAGAACACAAGAAAGCATTGGAAAATTAACAAATTTAAAGGCATAGAAAATTACAGTTTAACTCTATTTAAAAAAATCATTTAATGATGAGTAAAAAGCCTTGCCAACTAGTAAGGCTTTTTAGCCCAATCATAAAAGCACTCACTTCCCAGTTTTGAAGAACTTTTCTCAGGTTCAATCAGGTTAATATATTTCTCCTAATGTAGGAGATAATCAATGCATTCTGACGACACTCTTTTCCATATTCTTCGATTCTAAATATAGTCTCACGGTAACGGAATACTGTGTTCTTAGTTTCCTTGGTGTTGATAATGTAATTTTCATAAAAGTGAAGCCCTGCATTTCGTCATTTCTAGAACGGCTGAAGTACACAGGATTAATTTGGAATGGACCTTTCAGCAGTATTTTCCTCCCCTCGTTCTTCACTAAATATCAAATCTGTATTAGGTAGATGAATGGGGAGAATGATAACATTTGGCTAACAGCCCGATGTATTGTATTCATATTCATTTATACCTTTTTTGAAGCTTTTCGAGTATTTCGTCGATGCTTCAGGTTCTTCCTTAGATAATGATGGAGAAGGCGTCGCTCATAATTGTATCCCACAGTACAAATGGCCATGTGGAGGAATAATTCACTTACCGAAAAGAATAGGCGTTTCTACACGGGGTCCAGCCTCCCGGAAAGCTTCGAGTACTCTCTCTCGGTGGGATTAAGAGGCAAATTCATTGCGTCCACCGTTTTGGCCAGGAACTTCATCATGAAGCACTTCTGGGTGTAGCGTGGGGTGGTGGCCTCTATCTGTTGCTGGAGGTATTCTCTCAGTGGAGGTTGGAGGTTTGGAGTTTTCCCTTCTTTGGAGGTAGAGATATGGGCTGCATTCCTTAACTTTTAGAATTTTACCAAGGAAGACTATAGCAACTCAAAAATAAGAAGAAGAAGCCAAATCCCCTCTAAGGAGATTAATTAGGGTGCTTTGATATTCGATTTTATCATCTGTATTTTCGGTGTGTTCTATGATCCGCATTCCGGCGAAATCGGGCCCTTCGTGGATGTTTTTGAAAAGGTATTTCATTGTTTTGACGCAGGATGCAATTTCGACGTTACAGTGGCAGTCTATAAGAATTAGGACCTCAGAAGTATATGCCACTACCCAAGTATAATCTAGTAATTAACCATAGTATGAGAACTCACAATTTTTGACCAATTAAGCAGGCAACTCCCAGATTTGGTGTTCGTGGTTGTTGATGCTCACTCTCCAAGTATTATCTTCCTCTCCTCCATGTCTTAGTACATCCTTATTTTCTTTTGAACGTTTGTACTGAATTTATATTCGCTTGGTACTTGGTACCTGAGCTATGTCAAAGATAGGCAACCTGCATTGAATTAGATGATTTATCTTCTTAATTAACTAGAGTGTCAATCGTTGACTTAGTATACACGTACCTGGGATTCCATGGCAAATGAATGCTATCGAAATACATAGGAACTCCCGGGATTCGCACATGAACTTTGCATTCACGGGAGTATCACAGCAAAATTTACATAATAATAATAGCAGCTAATGAATTATTATTCGAATTCATTCGTGGCCAAAACAAACAGTATAGAACAAGAACCAAGAATAAAACAAAAAACAAACAAATCGGGCGGGGCGGCGGCATAGGAGGGAGATCGAGAGAGATGCATAGAGCGGCATGGACCCAAGTAGCCACGGCTGCAACTTATGTTGGAACAACATCATAAAAAAGTCGCAACTTATTGGCGTAACTTTTGTTGCAACTTTGTTGAAAGAAAATGGCAAGAAAGTGCACAGGCCTATTCGGAGAGCGTACGGACTTGTCTAGAAAGGACCACGTGGGAACACTGATCGTCATTAGCCTCGTTGTCTGCGTCGGATATCGGCCGGAGATGTGGGAAATGATCGTCAAGAAAATTTGAAGGATCGTTCACGTTCAGCAATGACTGTATGCAAAATACTACATTATGGCGATCCAAGGGGCGCAAGTTCAGAGTGTTCAATTTACATAAGACCAGGGAGTAATTAAAAAACAAAATCTTTTGCATTTTGCTATATTTTAAAGATCATCACTTCCTTACTGGTTATGCGATTTTCTGCTGATCCTTTAAATTCGTGGTGTATTTGTAGCTCAATCCGCATAACTCACACTCGAAGAATCTCTTAATGTGAACCGCCAGCTCGTGTGCTTCTAGCTTGGCGGCTCTACTGTATATCTTCGTGCTAAGAGTACGTGAACGTGAATTTCTTTCACGTGTGCTCTGACATGTCGAGTAATAATTGAGCAGGTAATATGCACTGTATGATGTGAATTAAAAAATATATCTTCATATATACGAGTAGGTCCGCAAATTCAACTATGCCTAAGTTTCTCGGTTTGTTGTAATTAGTTGATACCTACGTTAGTCCGAAATATGATAGCAAGAAACACAATAAAACAGTGGGGAAACACGGCTAAAATTACAAACTCATTATATTTTAACATTATTATTTTCACATAACTATTTTGCATTTTCCTGCATTTCAGTTATGCTCAATGAACAGGAGGTTTACAGCATCACGGCAGAGATCTCTCAGGGTCTCTTTTCTTTTTTGAGCAGGTGGTCCCAAATTACGGATGAGGTTTCCGCAAGCGGAATTCCTGGTTAGATCCAAATCAGGTGCCCTATTACAGGACATTATGAAAGTGGTCAGCCATGTTATGACCTAGCCGAACACATTTGATATGTGCCAAAATATCGACACACATCTTCATAGTCCCAAATCGGTATCTCTTGGTCATGAGCTTCGTTCAGTATTTCGAACAGTTTAAGTTTCCTAATCAGATTTTCTCCTTCAAAGGTGCGTTGCAAGATGTTAGGAGAGTTCAGATTTGCTCACATTCCGAAAGCAATGCGCTGTCACCGTCGCTGTAATATCTAGCTTAAAAAAACCATCGTGCACGGAAGCAGCTTTTCGTAGGAAAATGTAAAGATGTGGAGTTGCCTCCGAAGTGACGACGTTTTCAAGATGTTTAAAACGTGCTGGAAACAACGTGGGTATGCTGCTGGACGCAGCGTGCCCAAGTTAGTTTGCTATCGTATCATCTTCGAGAACAGGCGCGGTGTGGTATTGTAAATACTTGCGTATTTATAAGTTTTCATAGCTTGTTCTTCCTTTTTGTATAATTAGTCACACCCTCCGTTGTTCTGTTGTGCCGTAATCTACTTAAACTCTTCCCAGTCCTAATTTGTTTGTTTTTTTTTCTCTCTCTCTTCTTTTTTTATTCCGAATCCTCAATTCCAATCTTCTACTCTTAAGACGTAATATGAGTGCCAATTTCCCGTTTATTTAAGGATATGAAAACTGTACGCATTTTTTTAAAAAATAGAATAAGTAATACAATTTCTCATCGAACTCAAGTAAGCTAAAACTCAATGGAACAAAAATTATACAGGGAAAACATTAAGATTGAAATATTTATACTGATATTAATCATCAGATTTAATATGCATTGATTATATTCATGTTATATATAAATACAAATAGTTAAAAAAACGAGCTCGCTGTATAGAATTTTTATATTTTACATCACATTTCACAGGATTTTTAAAAAATCAAATAAGAAAATTCGAATTTCCAATTATAAAAAAATGCTAATATTTCATGATACACAACATTCCAATAGTTTCAATTTCAATGGATCTTGGTCAAGTGGCTCTATAAAAAAGGAAACTAAAGTATTGAAGTATTAAAGTTGACCGAAGTTCTATCGGGGAAGGAAGGACAACTATCTCAGCAATGTGACTGCAAGGCACTGAGTGGACTTTTATCCAACCGCGGAGCAGTTAAGAGTAGCTCGTTTCGTTTTAAAAGGTGATGATCGGGTGCGATGAATTCGCGCGCTGGTCTCACGATCATCAGTCGTGAAACGGAGGCGTCGATGATTTACGGCCGTTACTCGGGCGTTTTGTCGTCGATAATGTCTCCGAAACAAAGGTAGCGTCAACGATTATGCGGTACATAACTTCGCGGATCCTTCTATTAAATATAATGCGCCGCGTTTAACAACCAGCTCCTTTCGTCTCGTCTCGAGCGAGTTGTGAATTTTACGAGCTTCCTGTAACAGGAAGGGGCGAATACAACTAAAGTTACAACTAAATGAAAAAAAAAAAAAAAAAAAAAAAAAAAAAAAAAAAAACACTAAGAAGTGGCCCGAACTGTATGCAACAACCCAAGTAGCAGTGATCGCGATAAATAGCGATTTTATCGGTTGATTATCGCGATTATATCGGTGGCAATTTATCGCGATATTATCGAATGAAAAATTGCGATTTATGGCGATTAAATCGCTATGCATCGCAATTTTTTGTTAAATAAAATCGCGATCAATTTTCGTCGATAAAATCGAGATCAAATCGCCACATATCGCGATTTTTGTTTCGATAATATCGCGATAAATTGCCGGGCAATAAAATCGCGATTATATTGCAACAAGATCGAGGATGATCGCTCAGATGTTGATGATCCTAGCGATTTTATCGCCGATGAAATTGCAATATATTGCGATTATTCCGTTGAAAAATGCCACTTGGGAAGTTGGAGAAATGGTGCTGGGTTCACACCATTTCGCGGAGAAACAAAGCCAAGAAATTCCAAAAATGATCACTTCGTCATGAATTATATTATTTCAGAATGTCAAGTTCAACCTCAAGGTAAAAAATAGTTCAAGTTCAAAAGAGTCCTTCAGGGGCTCGTGTAGGCATTGTCTATTCGATTACCTTGTGTGATCGGGCATCAAACCGAATTCTTATCGAATTTGTTCACACGTGTCGCTAACTAATGAGCAAATATTGATCTCCTCAGACGTAGGCAAATATTGAGTGCCGCCAACTTTGTTTCAGAATTTCACAGCGTTGAAGTAGTTTTTAAGAGGTCGATGGTCTCCAAGTTTTGAACAAGTTAGTTGTCAGCTATCGTTTCATGAAGATTTACTGCTCTCGAAGTAACTGCAATCGATGTTTGTTGAGATTTTTAGGGGAACGAGAGCAAAAAAATGTCGATATCCTGAAAAGTGTCTCATTGCCCTTACAACGACATACGTTTTTATTTTGGTAGAAAATGAACAAAACGGAATTTTTCTGGAATCTAGTAATATCCATATAGCAGTACGAGATCGCTTACAATTCAAAGTATGATTTTTCTCAGTTTTTAGCTATATCATTAAGTATGAGGCCCGTTCCCTATCGTAAGAACTATTTTGTACCTGAGTTAAGATACCTGCTTTCGCATGAACGTTGCCCAATGTTCGCTGCCGCAAGTTTTTGATAGTGAAGGTCGAAGATCGAATCTGGTATGAGGCTCTTTAAATGCCTTGTGACATTGATGCATTTAATTTTTGCGTCATAAAAATATATTCCTCGGTGAATTTCTGCGGTATCTACGTGGATTTTTGGCGGATTTATTTGCGGCACCACACTGGAAAAAAAAGAACACATTGGATCCTAGAGTCCAGGCTCTTAAAAACATCGACAAGAAAAAATACTCTTGATTCAATCAGATTTAAGCTTAAATCAGGAACCAAGCCTCTTAATTTGAGCGGATTTCCTTTTGATTTACGCTTAAATCTGCTTGAATCAAGAGTCCTTTTTCTTGTCGATGTTTTCAAGAGTCTGGACTCTAGATCCAATGTGTTTTTTTTTGTCCAGTGCAAAATGTCACGTGTATTTTTCTCTTTGTGTATCTCTTTTACGTCCTAAAACATGTCATTTTATTATCATAGTAAGCCCCCTAAATGGACATAAACATAACAAGTTTAAATGGTATTGATTACATTGTACTTCCTTGTCGTCAGCGAGCTTGACTCGTTAACTATCGAAGGACCTATGCCTGTTTCTGCTCCTGCCTCCGACTGTAACGTCATTTACGCAGGAACACGACGTCTTACTTGTTGCGTTCACCAGAAAGCGTTAAATTCAAGTCGAGCAGCCATGCGAGCGAGCGAACACAGCTTTCTCGTCCCTTTTCTGCCCGCACGCGGTTGTGGGAGGCGTGAAGCTGCAGAGAATCCTCCAGGTATCAGCATTCTTATTAGTGCACTTGTGATTTGAAATTCTCGCTCGGCATTTGCTCATGTGTATTCAGTGATTCCGAAAGTCGGGGGAAAAGTTTACTTTTCACATTGATAAGAATGAAAATCGATTTTTTTTTCTTCTTTTTTTTCTGTTTTAAATATTTATTAAGCGCGTCTGCGGAGAACGGCAGATAGTCGGTTGCCCAGAAAGGTATTTGATTGGGTTCCTCCCGGAAGAAGAAAAGGTTGGCGGAAGGGAGTGGAGGGGGAGATAAGACGGTGTAATCTGCCCGATGATTTGTGGGAGGATCGTTTCCGATGGTGATTTGGAGTCGCAGAGCGCTCTAGTGCGCTGAGTTAGCGGCTTGATATGTATGTATTAAGCACGTCTTTGCATATACGAATTTAGCACTATTACTTTAAGGATAAAATGCATATCTTATATTAATAGTTAGCTAGGAATGATTTTAATGAGTGAGTGGGAAAAGTAGATGAGAGCATGAACAAACTAAATGTAAGCTTACAATTAATAAACCAGTCAACTCTCCTCCTTAGACAATTATCTAATTAGTAAAGTTAGTTGGACGTAGGGGACGCCCAGTGAGAGGTTGGCGACAGGGGGTGTTAAATAAGATGAGACAGTGTCAACGTCCTGATGACCTGTGGGAAGACCGATCTTTGTGGCGATTAGGTATCGTAGAGCGCCAAAGAGCGCTGTAAAAGCGACTCATATGTATGTAGTAAAGTTAGGCAAATATTTACAATAAGACTTTTGTAAAAACTGTACATACAATAGAAATTACATATAAAACCCTGTGCATACAGAAAATTGTGTCTTTTCAGTTCACTCAGGGGAGTTACTAAATCTTAAGGTGAGAGAACTTTTTAGTCGGAGGGATTTTCTTAATCATCCTGAATGGTGGGATATTCACAAAATGAAGTTCATAATCACCAGGGCCTCAGTGGCGAGGCGTAAATGATCAATTATCGATAGTTCCCCTTTTGAAGCTATGTGGTGAAGAATCGATTATTAAGGTGTTCATTGCGATTACCCTGTTTATCGATCCTTTCCCATAGGTTTAAATGGTAGATTAATCGATGTATCGCAATGCACGTCTCGCCACTGCACGGCCTCAACTTTGAGAGATTTTGACAAGCTTTAAAGTCTGTTTTAGAGATAAAAGTGGCACCATTGTTCTTCTCGCGAACTTTTACATCGGGAAAAGTAATGAAGTAGGTTGCGGCAGTCAACGAGTCGTGCTTTCATTACAGTGCCTTCAACATTAACCGAAAATGAATGGAAAATACCGCTCATCAAAAATCATGTCTTATGACTTCATCCATCGCGCCGATATATACCATGATACCTTTCACTTCACACGGAAAAAAAGGTGTTAGGAGTTATCCCCTAAAATTGTGGTACTACCCCAATTTGTTGGATGATGTGGACATTTCTAATTGATTGTGGTGGTATTGCAAATCAAGTTAGGGTAGCACCTTAACATTTGGGTTAGTTACCTAATTTATTGGGGCACTACCATAATTAATTGGGGTGCTACCATAATTAATTGGGGTACTACCACAATTAATTGGAATTGTCCATATCATCCAACAACCTCGTGCTTTTTTTATGCCGCGTAGTTTCATCAATCAGTGATACATTCATTTGCACTGGTTCTTCGACCTTAATCACGGATGGAACCACAGTATCCACTAGTTGCACTACCGTGATGGATGATTTCAGCCATATTCCATTAGCGTTGGACGTAAAGATCTCATTTCTTGATGGATCTTAACAACTCTTATTACTTAATCTGCAAGCTGGAAGTAAACTGTCAAAACGCAATTCTGTATCCAGCGCGACTGATCCGGTAAAGGAATGTAATGCACGAGTTTCATTTTGACCCCATAGGTCAAGGTTCCTTTTTTTCTCGGAACTGAAGAGTTACGGTTCTACGGACGACCCCAAGACCGCGTCGGCGAATGTAAGTAGAGTCGGACCGACCAGTGACCAGACGTCTTTATTCCGGCCATAAAAGTCTCGACGCGGCCATCTGGGGCGAAGCTCCTCGGGACTGGAGCACCGGGGCTCCCGACGCGACGGCCGGTCGGAACGGTTCCGCCAACCGGTTGTACAGTTATCCCCCCGGTCGCCACTAGACCAGACTCCAAAGCGCGGCCGTTTTTCCGTTGCGCCGAATGACATATCCAGACAGGCCAGATCTAGAGGGAGCAACTCGCTCGCAGGGCAGTGCTCTCTCGCCGATCCAGATCCATCGATGAGAGGTCCGAGGATGCCTGCAGAGCTAATATTCAGGGTGTACCAACTAAGTGGCGACAAACTTTCTATGGCTGTTCTATGTTCTACAGTTCTATGGCTCAATTCTATGGCAAATCAAACAGAAAAGTCCGTAACCAAAATCCTCTAAGATACATGGTTCTCGAGTAACCGGGAGTTCAATCTTTGAAGAAAAAAAAATACTGTACGTGTTTGGTTATGACGTCACAGAGGTCCGAGGATGCCTGCAGAGGTAATATTCAGGGTGTACCAAATAAGTGGTGACAAAATTTCTATGGCTGTTCTATGCCCTACAGTTCTATGGCTCAACTCTATGGCAAAACAAACAGAAAAGTCCGTAACCAAAATCCTCTAAGATGCGTGGTTCTCGAGTAACCGGGAGTTCAATTTTTGAAAAAAAAAATACCGTACGTGTTTGGTTATGACGTCACAATGGATATCCCAATTGTTGGAACCCAAAAACAATTGTTGTTTCGTAAAGTACTCATCAAGAGCTTTTGAAAAGGTTCTTTGGTTTTTTTTTCGTAAAACCCCGCCTAATGGAGCTATTGATCGCTAAAGAAATACCGTATACCGTTCGTCGCAAATAAAGTAGGTCGGGGCGTACGGTAATAAAGTATTTTTTTAGCGGTCAATAACTCCATTAGGAGTGCTAAAAGTTAGTCACCTTTTATCGTGGACCAATTTTCCAACCTCCCTAATTTCATTTTACACCTCACATTTGGATAAATTTTGAAATCGAATTTTTTTATCTTATTTCTATGGTTCAAGTATATTGACTCGATAAGGCTTTGAATATGCACCTACAAAGCACGACTACTTTCTTCACCGTGCGTTTAAGTCTCTGCGGAATATTGCTGGCAGTGCTCTCCAATCCTGCAGTTCTTCCTCGTCTACGGATTCACTTCCATACTCCTTACACGAATTCAACAACCTATCTAAACAAATCGCAGACTCTTGGACGTTCCCTTATTCATCGTAATAAAAGCCTTAACCTATCAAGACATTGTTTTTCGACTTCTATGTTAGCATCAATGAATCATAGGAAAATGGAGGCTTGGTAACGCACTTTTTTGTATACTTTTCAGCTGATTACAATGATTTCAAACAGAATGTGACATTTATCAATCAGTGAATGACCAGTACCCCATAAGTTCTACTGAAATTACATTAATTTTTTTTTTCAATCACTATGCGGGCGCAAACCTAGGTATATGCATCATGATGAAAACGCGTGTGCCCCCTTCGCATTTTAACGGAATCTTCTGAAGACGATATCAAGCTGAAATTTTATCTGTACGATTTCTTCATTTGCGTAGGATTCTGCGATATTTAACTGAAATTTTATCTGCATGGTTTCTTCATTTGCTTCAGATTTTGCGTTTTCCGAGTTCAGTGGTAGGATTCTCTTTAATATACAGAGACCATTAGTCGTTAAATTTTAATTAATTTGCTTTAAGTGTTTACATTTTAAAGGCATCGTGTCCATTTTTGTGCTGGGGAGCGGAAGCGTTGAGACGCTCCGCATGTAAATAGCTGTGAAATACCCGGATTCCGTCACTAACGCCGGCAATATCGCCGAGACAGCAAGTGTTTTCACTTTCGTTTACCGATTTATTCATAACTACCCGTCACGATTTGCAGAGCAGTATGCCTCCCATTCAATATTGCCGTGTACCAGTAGTGCACCCATCAATGACCGTGCCGTGAGAAAGAAACTGAGATGAGTAACATGAGGAAACAGCAGAGTAACTCTGACTCGGTGCTTCCGGTAGAGTTCGACTTTTAAGCTACTCGAACTAAACTTAGTGGTATCTTTCAAAATACGGGCAAAATTAAATAGACTTATTTCTGGAAAATGCAGGATAGGGGAATCGAGAGTTCGACGTCGGCAAAAAATAAATAAGCGCCAAGGACCAGGAAGCGCATTTCGTTTCTTTAAGAGTGAAAGCGTTATCGCTTATAGCTCATCGATGACATCAACATCGATGTAATTGAGGTGTCAAAATCTACCCTTTGCACTTGAAATTTTGAATGCCGAAGTCTGATGTATGCACTTGAACCTGTTATCAAGTCATGTTCGAATCCACATCCTTCATTGTTAAGAATAAACCAATTCTAATCCACTATCAGATCCTCCGTTAAATAGTTCATTTGAGCCGTTTGAAAAATGATCCTCCAGAGAATTCTTGTACGACAAAATCAGAAAATCATTTTTGCCTTCGATATGTTTCATTAAAAATGAAAACAGGGAGAAAATTAAAGGAAACTGCGCCAAGTTATAACTTTTGAACGAATAAAGAATCGAAAAATCCGTCGCCCTCTCTCGCCGAAAAACAAGTAATTCTGTATTGCGCCGGTTTTTCATTGATATTTGAAGTAAAATCTATAAGGAACAATTAGTACCTACCCGCTCATCGCACGACACGATTCCTCTGAAGCACCTACCTATCTGCTGCTAATCAAGTCAGCCTTACTCTCGGGAATAAGCAAAGAGCCCAATATAAATATTGAACGACGCAAAAATACTTGGGGGAAAAAAGTGTTCACTAACACATTTTCATTGTTTCAGGAATTTTTGTCCAATTTTTGTTTTGTCCCACCAAATTTTCGTCCAATAAATTTCCGAACAAGTTAACGATAGGAATGGGTCACATAAGGTATTAGTGAAAAGAAGTTAGACGAACATCGACCTATGATTTTAACCGCCGTATTTCGCAGGTATATTTAAAATCACGAATTTCTTTCCATGTTAGTACACGCCTCGTTGATTGAATATAGGGCCGCACGCTATTTCATCTAAAAAAATGTTATTTTCTTCTCTGTCTGATACTCTCGGCCAACGAGGAAAGAAAGACTTTCTTTGATTAAAAATCTTGCAGTGCAACATTCTAATTCTCCTTGTGGGCGGTTTCACGATAACTGGAATAGTTTTGTCGCCGTAACAGACAACACATTTTTTGGTCATATTTTTAGTAGAAATGACAATCACTCGAATTTTTTCGCATAAATTTTCAAAGAGGTACGTCTTATAACGCTTTCTAATGATTTATTGCTCTACTTCTCAATTAATATTATGTAATTTTTGAAAATGTGCTGTCTGTTACGCAGTAAAAAGTCAGCATAACAGACAAACCATTGTTGTCTGTTACGGCGACAAAACTATTTCAGTTATCGTGAAACCACCCATGTGCGTTTAAAAATCCTGAAAATCTTACTTTCAACCCCGCTTTTACCAAACTTGGCCTTAAAGAAGTTACCTTTCTAAAGCCTCTCTGAAAAAGCCCTGAAGAACATCTTGTCGACGTAATAAAAAAATTCAGGCATCGCCGCGTCCTTTCGCAAATTCGCACCATCCATCGTCGCCCTTCTGAATAGAGGGCGTAGCTCAATTTCCAAGTGAGCCCTGTGTCACATTTAACACCATTCTTTCCGGGGCTTATATGGAAATACACATACGCCGGGCGACGCCAGCGGGCCCCTGGAGTGAGTGTCCACGGGTGCGGAGGAAGTCAGGAGCGGTGGAACCGGTGGAAATCCGAATCGGTGGCGCTTGTTGCGTCATGTGGATTTGTAGGACGGCTAAAACGAGACGGTAGTTTTCGGGAGTCTGTGAGCCCTAGTCCACGGATTCCCCGATTACACGGCTGGAGGCTAATACGAAGCGCGGATCGGTTTCACCCATTGACGAACGACGGACAACCCGCCTTGCCAGATTCACCGGGGACAAGAATGACCACTCGGGAAAATAGTGACGTGATGCAAACAGCACTGGAAAAAAAACACATTGGATCTAGAGTCCAGACTCTTGAAAACATTGACAAGAAAAAGGACTTTTGATTCAATCGGATTTAAGCTTAAATCAAAAGGAAATCCGCTCAAATTAAGAGGCTTGGTTCTTGATTTAAGCTTAAATCTGATTGAAACAAGAGTATTTTGTCTTGTCGATGTTTTTAAGAGTCTCGACTCTAGATCCAATGTGGTTTTTTTTCCAGTGTGATATGAAAAGTATCACGAGCGCCATGCTTATTTATTATTTATTATTAATCCTATGCTATCACATGTAACTCTAGAAGTAATAGTTCATGTTTTCTTCTCCTGCGCTTGTACATATACTCTAAAGTTTAATAAGAGGGTCAATATATAAGTGATACCCAGCGTTTAAGTCTACGAGTGATGCATGGAACAAAGTATAATGTATCCATCTTTTTCCTAGATTTATAGTGTTTAATAATACGTTTTAAACTTGCAACAAATGGTGTAGGCACAGAAAACCGCTTACTTCAAAACTTTTACCCTCGGCTATTTAAAATTATTTCTGTGCTTTCAAAAGTTGTTCCATTTTCGCCGATCAATGCGCTACTTTTGGTAACATTTAACCGTTTTTAATCGCGGGAACATGTAACCACCTACTTACGCATAGCACATGCCTTTTTCTCGTAATTAATGAAGTTTATGATTAACTCTATGTCTATGTGTCTTCCACATTCAGGATTACGCTGCAAGCAAGCTCCCTAGAATATTTTAGTCAGCGGACTAAAAGCACCAAAACACGCTCGTTGAACGTGTCAAATTTAGCAACCTTGCATGTACTATGATATTCAGATTTGCTTCACTTTTCATGCTAGTTTGTTTTTCCTCCTTCCGAGTCTTCCCTTTCTTCTTCGCGGTTTAAATTATCTCCGCACGGTTGTCATGTCAGGCGTAATTTTACTTTTATTTGATTTAATTTTGCGGTTATTAGCGCAACGAAGGAAAGAGCTGCTGGGGTACGCACAGTCTTGTTGCATTTTTTAATTTTTTCGCTTAACACAATTCAAATCTTCTTGTCTGTAAAAATTTAGATCTTCTACCTTTAACTATTTATTTATTCTTATTTTCCTTTTGCTGATTTTTTATATTTTCTCTCTTTCTATTTAAATGTAAAAAGAACAGCTTAAACAAGAATAGCTCTGCTATTTACCTTCCCGTTTCAAACAGGCAATAAACGGTATAACGCAAACGGGCCGTTTGCGTTCTACTTTTAGAGCTGACTGTTCCACCGGCGAATCGATCGCGGCGATTGATCGTTATTTTTATAGAATCTAAGATCTCCCGACGATTTCTCGCTTCCTACAGGGGGCATTACACATATCCCTGCATTACGCCTCTCAAAGCGTTTCAACCTTGAAGCCTTTTTCCGTACGGTGTGCTCTTTTTTTTTTTTAGGAACTGGAAGATACGAATATGATTGGACTTAAACGAAGAGTTGTCCCTTATTGTTTAAAATCTGCGCAAGTTTACCATGTGCATTACCTATTGGTAAAAATTATGCCCTACCTCAAAATGTTGCACTTATTAGGGTATGTTTGAGATCTCTGGCCTCATGAGGACCCTTACTCTGTTAAAAAGCTGGGATTAAAATGCTCAGCCGGAGTACTTAGAGTAATTTTTAACCTATCAAGATTAGCCTGGATGCATGAAATAGTTCATTACAAATTTTTCATCAATTTTTATGCCAATTCATTTCGGCATGAGCGTCATCTCCCGGGTAACAAATTACTAAAACGAATAATAATAACCAAACATAGTTATAAAAATAAAAATTGTTAAACATGTCAGCCTTTGGTTGAGAAAGAAGTATAATAATGCACCTAGGATCTTCTTGAAAGGTTTTTAATAGATGCAATGATACTAATGCAGTGCATAAATCTATGATTAACTCCACAGATTTCTGAGCATTGCCCAAAATAAATACCCAACCGATTAACTGTAAAATTTAATTGATTTAACCGACCAGGAACAGAATCAACTTTTACTCCAAATGCAGTGTATTTCAACTAATTTTTAGGCGCTAGTGAAGTCAAAACGGGGTAGTATGACCTTTTCTTTGAAAAAAGCACCCGTGTCGTTATCATCNGGGGGGGGGGGGGGAATATAACATAAAATCGCGGCGTCTTTGCACTTTCTGTAGTTTTATCAATCCAGAATGGTTTCTAAAGAATCGCATCTTTTCTGCGTATCTGTGTGAAGCGCGAGGCTGAAAAATGGACGAGTTCTAACGAAATTAGACGAAACGGAATCTTAAAGCCAGTACGTGTGTAATGATTTTTGAGTGACTTCTTTATAGTACGACCCCTTCTCTTCAAGTAAATCGTACTTTTGGGGGAGTCTTTGCGTAAGATATTTAGTCGATCCACTCCAAAACACGATCTTGGACTGACACTGATCCGCTGGTTTTTTGGCCTTGACCTCGTTCACCCTCAGCAGCGGCGAAATTAGGAAGCACGCCGAAAGAATGAAAGTGATTGGTTTTTTCTCGCTTTTTCCCTCTCTTTTTGTCGTGGGTCTTTCTTTTCATCTCTGAGAGGCCAGCTCTCCTCATCCGGAAACTCACTTCAAACCAGGAATGACTGTGGACTTTCTAAATCGAACTTCTAATAATACTGCCTGATTCAATTAATGATGGTGGCTTGTAAAGTCAACTCAACCTATTTTGTACGAAAACCTCTTCTTCGAACTTATTTTCTTACTTCAATCTTCATTCCAAGCAAGGTGTGACAAGTATATCTTCATACTTTCATATTATAAATTGACGGCGTAAGTCCGCAATCACAAAGTTCGTCTGCGGTGTTAGAAAATCTCCGCCGTTAGGTTATTTTTTAAAAGAGTACAAATTGACATCATTCTTTGAAGTCTAATCTTAAAATTAAGCCACAAGTTAAACTATAATCATTTATGGAAATAAATAATTATCCAGTTGTTTCTTTTATTTACCCTTGTGTACATACATTAAGATAATTGTATATATTTCCTCCTAGGAAGTTTACAATAAATAAACTCTTAAAAAAAAAAAAAATCCTCGAAGTTTATGGATACCTTTTAAACAGAGGTAGTTGTTGTAATAATTCTTAAGTGTATTCTAAAAAGTCATGTTCTTTCCTTGTAGGTACTGATTTCTTTCTTGAAAATAAATTCGATATATATATCGAAGTT
Organism: Bemisia tabaci; assembly: GCF_001854935.1. Classification (NCBI taxonomy): domain Eukaryota; kingdom Metazoa; phylum Arthropoda; class Insecta; order Hemiptera; family Aleyrodidae; genus Bemisia; species Bemisia tabaci. Next base: position 669,361 of record NW_017547136.1, read on the forward strand.
TATGCAGGATTTTCTTCCTACAGAGAAGAAAAATCACGACAGTTTTAATGAATTGCCGTCGAGTAGTTTTCCGTTTAAAAAATAAAGTATGACAGGAAGTCTGCGACGTCACAAACCGAATTATATGATTGCCGACTTACACTGTCGATATATATCAATGATCCTACATATCCTGAAATTATTGAACGAGATCTCAAAAGTACTAGGTAAAACTCAGTGCCGGCAAATTCCGAACCCAATGATAATCCTACCGGTCATTGAAATCAAAGAGAGAGTCCTCGTCCAAAAATCCCCAGCGCCTAAAACAACATCAGAAAGTTACAGAGCAGGAGAATCTATCTTCGTCACATGTAAAAAATTCTCCGACCGAAGAAGGTGCCAGCAGATCCTCACGGAGCCTAAACGCGTTGGCATTTAGATTTCTGACCTGAACGGTCGCTTTCACTGAAAAAGACACCTAACATATGATCATTTTTTCTTCGTTCCGCAGTCACATTTTTCAACGAACCTTGCTTTCGACTTCCTCCGAATACCATCTTTCGCGGTCTCTCGTGGCCCCGCACGAGCTGATCAGTGATCTGAAATAATCCTCGTCTTGTAATAACATCAATGTCAATTTATTTTAAGTCTCATTATGAGCACTCATTACTGATTGTGCCTTGCTGCCGAGGCCGAAATGCACATCTCGTCCTGATCATATGTTTTTATTTAGCCGAGGGTTCTGTCAATGGGCCGTAGCACGTCGACCAATCAATCATTTCTCTTTCTTCCTTGCTCCTGGGATCAACTTTTAACGGAGGACATACACTGGGAAAAAAAAAAAAACACATTGGATCTAGAGTCCAGACTTCTAAAAAACATCGAAAAGAAAAAGTACTCTCGATTCAATCAGAATCTAGCTTAAATCAAGACCTAAGCCTCTTAATTAAAGCGGATTTCGTTTTGATTCAAGCAAAAATCCGATTAAATCAAGAGTATTTTTTCTTGTCAATGTTTTCAAGAGTCTGGACTCTAGATCCAATGTGTCTTTTTCCTCCAGTGTATGGACCGCATTACGTAGGAAGGATCCAAGTCGCATTATCAGTCGCCAAATTTTACTAGATGATTTAAGTTTTACGAAAAAACTGCACTTGAGGTTTTGTTGAACATGTCAAGGAATTCCTCTCACGACGCATGCGAATTTGCTGAAACTCTTTGAGGAATCTGCATAAATGTACATCTGAGAAAAATTAATTGTTTGATGTGACAACTGGTGGGACTAAATTCCTTTCCTTTCACCGCCGCGCCGCACAGTGGATCGAGTCAATTAGAGAGGTCGGACATGAAATTTTTGACTGAAACTGCAAATTTCGACGTTTATTTTGTCACATTTTAAATTTTAAGGGGTGTTTCTATAAGAAAATCTCACGAGGAAACCAATGAAACCACTTTTAGAGTTCAAAGTATTGTATAAACGGAGCAAGTGTTTAAAGCTTCCAAGTTTTGTCCGACTTTTCTTATTGACTCGTGTTCCACCGTGCGCCGTCCGTTTTGATTGTTATTAACCGTGTATTTGGAGAAAACTCATTAGTATCTCTTACTCCGTTGCTCTGCCCTAGGCGACATGTGTGTCTGAGCTAGTGTTTTTTTTTCGTCCAACGCATCGTTGATAATCGATTTATGAGCACAAGGCACTGCACTCTTCTAAATATTCGTGGTTCAAACGAAATTTAATCGTCAGGCGGATCAGAAAACCAGTTATCAACTGACGGACCTGTCAGTCTTCTTCTTAAGAACAAAATTGGGAGAGCGTACACGCGCACAGTGTTATGAAAGTGTGCATGAAAATTACAACTCACCCCCTACATAGATGCTCGGGTACTGTAATCAAATCCTCGGTCGGGAATTTTTAATGAATTGCTGGTTGCGAATGAAGGGTTATAAAAATAAAACTATCTAGGCTCTTCCATGATGGAAGAGTTAATTATGAAATTTTTGAATTTGACAGAGCACTAATTACATCCGACTTTGCATCGTTCTTCTCATATTTTTTCTCACTGAGTCCATTCATTGCTGTAGTTTTCAAAATTCTTTGAAAAGAGGTTTATTGAGTACTGAAACATTGTACCTTGAAAGCTCATAACACTAAGGTAAGGGGTTGGGAATCTTTGTAGTTCAAGCGCCGAGTTGGTAAAGTTCCTGTGTTACCTAATTAAATCACCCTGATTTTTTAATTGTGAAGTTTTAATCCCTTTGACAGATGCTAAATTTTTTAAAAAACCTGAAGAAGAAAATAGAGGAAACCTAAAGGAGAATTAATAATATTTTAATGAGACATTAAGACTCTTTCAACATTAAACGTTAACAACGTTAATATACCATCTTTTAGCCCACAGATTTCGTAGAAAACCACAAATCAAACAAAAGCTTATTGATAAAGTTACGGGAAAACGTTCTTGCCTCTACCTACATTGACGGATTGGATTTGCGGTCACTGATTTGAATGCTGGATTCTTCATCCTATTTTCACAGAGAAAAAACTTCGTGTGTAGGACCCGAAGTTGAGGTGATATGAATCTCTGAAGTTTTCGGATCACACATCCGAAAACTTGAGGTCCAACTGCCGAAGTTCGGGTCAGGCATCTGAAGTACTTACTTCGGTATGTACCGGAGTACTTCAGATGTCTGACCCGAACTCCGGCAGCTGGACCTCATCCGAAAACTTCAGAGATCCATATCACCTCAACTTCGGGTCCTATGCACGAAGTTTTTTTCTCCGTATATAGTGGTCAATTCACAACCTCACATTATTTGTTCAGCCGGACTATGTGTTTCAATATCGAGTCTCCGGAAGTGGATGCGTGAGCACCTCCGTATTTAGAGTGTTTACTCCAGAATGACTCTGATTATCTCGTCGTCGCCGAAATATTTTCACCGTTGCCAGAATCCCCGAAAACTCGAGACAAGGTCGCTATCGTCGCCCTCCAAAATCTGTTTACCATAAACTAGTCCATCTTGGACGCCCGGGATTCCGTGAGTTTTCCACGGAATTCGTTCCGTCGAGCGCCTAATCCGCCGCCGACGAAATCGCGACGGCCCTTTGCTCTTCATAATTTTATTACGGAGAGAAAACTCGGCTATTGTGCGCGGGCATTGTGCGCCAGATTCGTAAAATCATGCGGAGAGAAAACCCTTGCGTAACCGCCCGGCATCCGCCAGCGAGGGTAGAGGGGCCGCTCTATGCTTTCGCGAATAATTAAGTAAATTCGGGTGATTCAAGGATGTCGGTAGCTCCCGATATCAATGAAGAACAAAGGCGCCCGCTCTAAAGACTCTTAATTAAATTACGCGCTACTTAGAGGATCGGGCGCGTCGGAGGAGAAACGACCCCCCTCGGCCGCGGAACAATGGTCCATGCGTCGTTTTTCCGCGGTCCCTTTCCGAATTTTGACAGTGATAGTGAAAACATCGGGTCGAAATCTTCCGACCGCCCGCGTGACACAACCTCTTACACGCAATAGTATTTCCTAAAAGACGCAGTCTTCGCAGTTCTCACGAAGCTGACCGAGGTCGCTCTCTTGCAAGTGACGACGGTACACGTTTCAGATGATGGTTACAATAATTTTGGCGTTTTCTCAACTATCTCTCGTGAAATGATTTTCCCCGGGTTTGCTATCGAGGACGACTATCGTAATATGTCATCATCTAAACTGGAAAAAAAAAACACATTGGATCTAGAGTCCAGACTTTTGAAAACATTGACAAGAAAAAGGACTCTTGATTCAATCAGGTGTTTACTTAAATCAAAAAGAAATCCGCTCAAATTAAGAGGCTTGGTTCTTGATTTAAGCTAGATTCTGATAGAATCAAGAGTATTTTTTCTTGTCGATGTTTTTAAGAGTCTGGACTCTACATCCAATGCGTTTTTTTCCCAGTGTAGAATTTGGTGTTAACCATTTGATCTTGGCCAAATACCTCTCAGAAATTAACCCGTACGGCCGGTTAAAGTATTGAGCTGATTACTTTGAGAATGGTAAACTGATGAGTGTCTAGGATTAATGTCAAGGGCTTTCAGAGATGTACCCCAGTAGCAGGAGCGGGAGCAGGGTCCCCGAACAGCAACAACCACTTTCGGTTTGCCAATTTTGTCGACATATTTTTGAATGAAGTTGCGCGTGACAATAACAGCTGTAGCTTTTTGGATTGGAATGAATCGAACGAATTTTGAACAGACATCCAAAACGACCAGAATATATTGACAGGAGCCAAAAGCCAAAAAATGAGTGTCTAGGATTAATGTCAAGGGCTTTCAGTGATGTATCCCAGTAGCTGGAGCGGGAGCAGGGTCCCCGAACAGCAACAACCACTTTCGGTTTGCCAATTTTGTCGACATATTTTTGAATGAAGTTGCGCGTGACAATAACAGCTGTAGCTTTTTGGATTGGAATAAATCGAACGAATTTTGAACAGACGTCCAAAACAACCAGAATATATTGACAGGAGCCAAAAGCTCGAGGCAAAGGGCCTTACAAATCGACAGAGGGCTGATGTAATGGAGCGGCAGCTAGTGCAGGCATTGGCTGAGGCTGTAATTTGACATTCAAGGGTTTCCTTTGCTGGCATGCAAGACATGATCTGATATAATGATAAACTTGAACTCTCAATCAAGGAAAAATAACAACGTATTTTAAATAATTGTAAACTTAATTTGTGTCAAGGTGTCCCAAGAATTCATGTGCTAAACGTATTATCCCAATTTCAAGTGTTTCTATGGGTAATAGAGCAAGACTCTTTAATTTTCGACTTCTGAAAAATAGAGCTCCCTCTTCATTTTGGGAGTAGGTATAGATTTGCATTTGCAGGATCTTTTGACTTTAAATTCTGAAGGATTAAGGAAAGATTTGGATCGTTCGACGTATGCTCTGGGCATTTTTGGAGTATTTTTGACTCTAAATTTGACCGAAAGGCTTTAGAGGTGTATGCATCAATTTCATTGGATGCTCGTCTGAGTTGATGGAGCTCAGGAGGAAAACGAAACATAGTGTTTGCAGCTATATTGTCAACACCTTTAATATGACTAATTTCAATATCATATTCTTGAAGAAAAAATGACCAGTGGGCCAGCCGTCCAGAAGTGAAAACTGCCTGTCTGAAAAAGGCCAGCGCCCGATGATCAGTTTCAACATATATCTTGAGACCCAGAATATAGGTACTATCTGAATTTAGCGCAGCAGACCATAATACTCAAAAGTTCCTGCTCGGTCGTACTCGTAGTATAATTTCTCTCACTGGGTGAGAGTACACGGCTGTAAAACCATATTGGACATCGATTATTTTCAGCATCAAGCTGATACAGCTCCCCAGGGAGAGCTGATCGTGAACAATTGTATTAGGGTAAAACGGTTTGGAATGATCAGGATGGGACAAGACAACGGTGTCCGCAACAGTTTCTTAAATAGTGGCGAATGCATTTTCCTCCATTGATATCCACGCCCAATGTGAATTCTTTTTTAACAAATGTTGTAAGGGTTGCAGTAGATTGGAATGCTCAGCATGGAATTGTCGATAATAGTTAACTAAGCCAGTTAATGATTGAGTTGTTTTTTGTTTTTTAGAAATGGAAAATACAAAATAGCCTTAACTTTCTCAGGATTTATCTTGATCCCATCTTTGTGCCAAATAAAACCGAGGGTACTCAACTTCTTCCTGACGGAAAAAACATTTGCTAAATTTTAGGGTCATCAACAAATTTACTTAAAAAATCCTCGGTTTCAGGTCCAAAGACAGTATCTATATAGCATTAATAAACAATTGCATCTATGTGTTCAGGCCGAAGGGTATTCTGGTAAATCAATAATTTCGACTTTCATATGAAAAACTTGTATAATCTCTACTGGAGGGGTGTAATGGAATTTGCATAAAACTGACTGTGCAGTCAAGAGATGTTATGTAACGAGGCTTATGAAATTGAACGGACAAGGATTATATGTTTTTAGGTGATTCTGATTCTGAATTCGATGTTAGTTTGGAATTCGGAGCACGCGCGTCCAAGCAAAGTCGTTGAATTATCTTTTTTCTTAACGGGAACAATAGGATTAGAAAATAGAGAGCTTGAGCGCTCAATAATACCAAGTTTCCGAAGTCACTGAATTTCAGTGCGAACTGCTTCACGGTTTGCAAAAGTAAGTTCGTTTCACAAAGGGAGTTTTATCATGGACTCTTAATTTGGCAACTTAATAGGTACTTTTTAAGATAAGTTTTTACTTTATTTTCAAATTTCTAAACACATAAGGGAGAATCTGGCAACGATTCCTTAGTTACGCACATGCGCGAGTTGGCTCGAACTGCATTGAGATAAAATTAGCAGTCGACACTCATAGAATTATTGCCAGCGTCAAGAGCATCACTTGCTTTCACGCAGGTCGTATATTTAAACGCAACGGAAGGTGTCAGGAGTCATACCACTTCGCGGACGGATGCGGTGCAAATATGTCAGGAAATTGCTTCATTCCACGAGTCACACGATGATGACGGCGAGTAAAAGCCGTAACCTGCATCCCTCACCTCTCTCCAACCGTTATTAATTTTTAAACTGAAAGATCGGATTACTCGCATTCATACATGTGACAATTTTACAGCTTCCCTTAACTGCCATGTCATACTCACTATTGGCATGGTCATGGCAACAGACAAGTTGATGCAAGCTGCCATGCGGTTAGGACAACTAGCCCAAAAACAGTCGGTTTCTCTCTGGGGCACGCAAGCTGTCTCACTTGCTATTGCACGAGACAATTCAGTCGACCCAACCAAAATTAATAGTCTAGAAGTAATTAAATGGGTCCCCCGCAACACTGTCAATCACATCGACGCGGATTTGTTCCCAGTAGCAGTGAGGAAAATCAACTTCGAGTTTTTACTAAGAGCAGAGGCCTGGCTGAAAGAGGCGCCTGCCAACCTGAGTATTTTGGTTCAATTTTGTGAGAGTGAGGAGTTGTTTCAACTGGGAGATTTTTATGCCCTTTCGCCCCAATGGGCCCAAATAGGGACTAACGGTAAATTATTATCAGTTCTGACTGAAGAGCGAAACAGTCATTATCAGTCCTTGGAAACAGAGGACTCAAAAAAATTGTTGACGGAATTGTGTTTATTTGTCAAAGAAAGTAAGCACTGTCATGCCTTGATTGATGCCGGAGCATTAGTTACGGGGCTCTCAAACAGTGATGTTACCAAATTTTTAATTACCCACCTGCCTGATACGTTTGTTGGTATCCTATATTTTAGCGATGAAGGCAATAAACTGACTGTTCGAACACGGGATGGCAAAATATCCGCATTACAAGATTGCTACCTGGATAAAAGGTTCTTATTCGCTTATCTGGATGATATACATACACGTGGTACAGATATACAGCTTCCCTTAAACTGCCATGCCAAACTCACTAGTGGCATGGACATGTCAAAGATAAGTTAATGCAAGCTGCCATGCGGTTAGGACAACTAGCCCAAAGCAACACTATCAATCACATCAACGAGGATTTGTTCCCAGTAGCAGTGAGGAAAATCAACTTCGAGTTTTTACTAAAAGCAGAAGCCTGGCTGAAAGAGGCGCCTGCCAACCTGAATATTTTGGTTCAATTTTGTCCGAGTGAGGAGTTGTTTCAACTGGAAGAGTTTTATGCCCTTTCGCCCCAATGTGAAGATTTAGCGGATCGGCTAGATTGGTTGGCTGCCACACGCATCCGAATATTCTGGCGCGACCTTGCGCTCGAGTTTCAAACCAAAAAGTTGACAGATACCCCTTTTTACACAAAAATATTTGAACGATCAAATAAAGTTAACTTCAAAGACCAACTCAGCGCAATTACCGAAGAAATAACAGAATATCTACAGGAGGGCCTGATTCATCAATCTCTCGATGATGATGATGAAGAAAAAGAGGCAGAAGTAGAAATAATTCAAGAGCAGAGAGCTCTATTTAAATTAGAACATGTAAGAGGTCGACAGGAACAACTGTTGGATGTTCAGATAATTTTACTGGATGATTTTATTACAGAAGCTCAAGAAGCTGCCATTATTATGCCATCATGTGGCATAAAGCATTCCGTACTCATCTTGCTGTTTTGATTTCGTTGCTCCTATGTTCACTATCTCTCTCTGTAATTCTGTATAAGTAGCGTATGACCGTGTCGCGTTTTTTATTATCAAATCAAACAAAAGGAATAAGTCTTAGAATCATTAATTCCTATTTTTTCAATCGGAAAATCCAATGCAGGATCTGAAATCATAATGAAAAGCACGGATATACCAATTATCAAAGCGTATGTTTGAAGAACGAAAGACCCTCTGTCTGCAATAGAGTACCTATAGAAAGAGAGTATGGCCACTTGAGTTACCACCTCTGATTGGCTCAGCCATCTTAGGCTGAATGGAGCCCTTAGGACCCAAAAATGGCGGACGCCATAAGTTAATGTAATGCAAAATGACTCAAAATGTAGTTGTCTTTGCTTATCGTAACGAGAAATTTACCAAAATGCACTATTGCGACCTCGTTACAAATTTTTAAGGCTAATCGTGTGCAATTTTCGAGAAAAATTATCTTGGATGTAGTAAGGTTGGCAGCGAGTGTGGTTGGTGATATCCGTCAAAAGTTGGCAATAACCCCCCTCCCATCCACAAAAACCAAAACAAAGCACCGCCATTTTTGGGTCCTAAGCCTCTCCATGGGACCCAGTGGCCATACTCTCTCAATATAGGTACTCTAGTCTGCAAGAGTTCGTTCCGTGTGCATCACTCAACTTCACAACGATCCACATGAGACCTGCGATTGCTCGTTGCCAACGAGAATATTACCACCTTCCGTATTTTATCCGCCTCGGCCACTGTAACTGTAACGCGGGGAGCGGTTTTGACCCCGAAGACTCGACCGTTGAAGGAAAAGACGGCCCGAGCAGCCTTTGAGCAACCCGGCCGACGAGCGCCAGCACCGCTCGCGCGAGGATGTCCCGCTAGGTCCGTCGGCAGAAATCCGCCTGGCCGAGGAAAATCGCCGCATGGATCCTCTACTCCGTCCGTCGGTAAGCCATATTGACTACATTTTGCAATTAGGAATTATAAATTCCGGCCCGGTTTAAAAACAACGTATATGTCATTAGTTGCCCTATGCACATTAGTGTTTTTCCAGATGAGCCAGAATTTGTAGGTCCAAATTGCAAAATGTAGTCCATATCTCCTCGATTGAAAAGTGCACTCCTCGCATCGGCGTATTTCTTGTTACCCTGGTTTATGAATGAACTTACACTTGCTCACACAATGGTCATTTATGCTCACGCCATCGTGCACCTCTAAAAGTCGCTTTTACAGCGCTCTCTGGCGCTTTGCGACGCCCAACTGCCCCTGTCTGTACCACCCGGTTCTCTTACAACCCTTCAGGGAGTTGGCTTTCCCTCATTTCAAAACCCCCTGTCGCCACCCTTCCACTGAGCGTCTCTTCCTAAGTCCAACCGTTTTACAGTTAACTCGTCGTCCCGTCCTGTTGTTTAAATCACCCATAACAATTGATTCCCTGCCAGCACCAGTTGTTCTGTTCCGGTTTGTTCTATAACAAATCTTGCACTATTTTGAAACCTTAAGTCACCTCACACACCTATAGAGATGGATAGATAGATTTATTCTAGAGGAAAAAACATAAAGAATTACAACAATTACTGTCTCCACCCTGAGCGTAACTCGTGCCGTATGGAGTAGTGAATTAAACAACGAATAGGTACAATTAACTTAAGCAATTAAAGTACAACTTAACAGAATTACCAATTTGATACCTTGGTTGGCCACACTGCGACCACCAAAACTAAGGTAGAACCATAGAAAAACACCAAACCAAAATAGACCAAATTTACTTACAAATTACCTAAAGAATCTAATATTTAAAGAAGTATATTACATATTTTTAAGGGTGGTAGAAAGAAAAAAAGGAAACAAGGCTATAATACATAAAATTACACGGAACGTTTCGGTGTCTCACGACACCATTATCAACCGGTAAAAACAGTCAAGCGCAAAAATATGAAAGAAATTAAAATTAAACGAAGCCAGCACGGCGTTACATGGTGATTGTATGATAGGTTTTAACGGCGTTTAAACCACTAAGTTCACGCATGAGCGGGGTATGGCCTAGCTGTAATCAGTACTCCTAAATAAAACGCTTAATTTCAAAAGCCTTACCTAAAGATGTGCTATTCCTGTACCTCAACAGCTTTTTCAACATCCCCGCTAAAGCTCCGTTTAATCCTGCGTCTTCCGGTTTATTCCTTTGGCAATCCTGACAGGAATGGAGGAAACTACCGCAAATGGAGAGTACGCGCGATAATTATGGAAGGAGCGACGCGCGAATAGAGTGAACAGGAGAGCAAGTTGGTTCCGAGCCCGCGAAACGTAACCATCCTGAAAATTGCAGCAGTGTGTACGTCCAATTCCACGGTACAATTTTCATGAGGAAGAAGCTGAACTTCTATGCCGCTGCTGATTTTGTTATGAAAGCTTGCCGATCTTGCTGCCGGGCACGTCTAAGACCCCACACGTATATCTGAAGGTATAAAAGATGAAATAACATGATTTAAGCATTCTATTCCTCTTCGATTTTCGAGGAAAACAATTACGTGTTTTTCATCCTCAAAAAATGTGTTCACCAAATTAACCATTAAATTATCATTGTTCACCAGCTGCCGGAGGGATGCAGCTTCCGACACTGTATTTATTTGGACTACTTGGTAAATTATATTGGGGCGGGGTGACAAAAAACTTACGATACTCTCTATTTTAATGGAAAGAGCTCCTTCAATAAATAACGAATCAACATTCGACCTCTCTCGGAACTCTAACCCCCACGTGGGTATACAGTGGGCTTCCTCAAATACGAAGCACACGCTTTGCTTAGCACTCTTAAGGAACTTTTCAAGGGGCCATATGTAGTGCAATTTTTCAGGGGTTACCAAAAAGAATAGGGAATTCCTCTTCCTCAATTCTTCTTGCAAATTTGTTAAAACTAATTCCGTTAATACCGTTTCCCTAAGATTTACTACTCGAACTTTCCCCGACAACTTGTCAAACGTATCAACAAGTAAGGCAATTAATAATAATAATAATAGCGTTTATTGATGATAAAATCACACATACAATTTGAACAAAAAACTTTACCACGCCCAAATACCCCATGGCCTAGGCCGTCTGGGGGAGGTTAGCTTAAAAACGGGCCATGCCCGCATACAAGACAAGGATACAAGAAATATACAAGAATTTAAGGATATAATATAATGAAATCAGACAATAATATGATAAGATGAACACAACTTCAGAAAGATATTTCTTATTCTTAATTAATAATTAAATTCCTGTACTAACATCTGTCTATAACCCCAAGCAATTTTACAATACCTTACTATCTTTGTAACACTCTCTCCATTGTTTATGAGGTCAAAAAAACGTTCCTTTGAAAAACATCTTTCGCTCAAAATCTCAATCCTAAACTCCCGCAACACGGGGCAGACTGAAGTAAGGCAATTAAGGGTATAATAATTATACAAATTGATTGGCGAATCATAAACGGGACTACGAATGTCGCCGTTTTTCCGTAGCCTTTTGTAAAACACCAAGGTAATGAGTAGATATTTCTTTACTTGGGGGCTAAGCCCCCTGGTCGCTACGCCGCCCAACCCCCAGAGGGCGCTCCGCCCTCTCTGAGGCCCTTAGGCCCCCCTCTTAGAAAGTAAATTAAGAAAAATTAGAAGGTTAGGAACTTGTGCATCCCTGCTTCATGGGAAACTCTTCATCAAGAATACGGATGAAAGGTTTGGTTGGATGAACTAACCAGAACGTCAAGTCATGAACTACAAGGAAATCACGATCAACGATCGCCCGTCGGAGAGCGCGTATCGCGCTGACCATTACCTGCTCGTGCCCATATACTCACCAAGTTCAATCTGTTTTATCTTCGATCGCAACTGCACACTGTGCAGCCCTGTTTTGTGCGCTGTCATATGTTCCGTGTCAGCCGACCGGTGTAAGCACTGTTAACAACCGGTTGAGCGTCGAATTGAAACTATCCATCGAAGAATATGATGGCAGAGTTGCCCGCATTTCTACGCAATACAACAGAAGCAACAAAAATCGTATCATAGGGTCAATGTGAGATACTTTGGTTGGGCTCTATGAAACTATAATCTAACACTCCGCCGAACGATATATACTTCATCGTAAATTAGATAACATGTGGCAGGGTGGTAGGTGTAGAAATAAAACAGAGAAAGGGGGAAACAAAAGTATATTCAGATAAAGTGTGCAGAAATACACAATCACCATGACAACAAATTTTTGATTATTCTCAACAGCAGGCTCTTGAAAAAACAATGGGAAACTGAAAGATTCAGAGAATTTTGCCCAGTCCTATGAAGTCAAATCCTACAAAGTGCACGACGTTGCTGGTTCGCTTGCATCCCACCCATTTTCCGGATTTTTTTGCGCATCTGAAATATGTAGTCTGATGGCTAGGTTAAAAAAAAAAAAAAAAAAAAAAAAAAAAAAAAACCCGAATTGTGTGTTTTTTCTTCATGATTAATTTAAACTAATAACATTAACACTTGTAGAAATCACCAACCAGAACCAGAGTAAACAACAGGAGAATTTTGAGATTAGTTTGGTTGTCGATGCATTTTGGGGCAGAAGGGGAGGGAAGGAGGGAGGGTTTGATTCATTGAGAGAAATCGTAGAGGCCAACCTATAGGAGACAGATTGCCTCACTCCTGCAGAAATTGGTCGATGCACAAGGTTTAGCTTCTCTTAAACGCGCCTAAGTAGTTTGAAAGATCATATTTTTTCAATGTTTCACAATTTCTAAGAATTATGAGGCGTTTTGAAATTTCACAAATTTTCAAACGCTGGGCCGGATTTACCTATTTGTCGCCCATGGGCCGCGTGTATTTTGCCGCCCCCTTCTCATTCGTTTTGAAACGTCAATAAAACCATCAAGTGAACGTGCCGGAGGTAGCGGGGTGCATAAAACGCGTTTACTCGTGTTAGACACATTTTTTGCGAAAGCCCTGTCAACACTACTAGCAAAAGTTCACGGAACTTTGCACGAAAGTTAAGTCCCGTAAACCTATTCCTTTGTGGACAAGGCCTTCCATTTCTAAGCATTGAACGAAAAATTTAAGAAAGAACAAACATTTCTGTTCATAATGCTGGCTGAGTGATGATTGAGCATGGTTTAAGGTGGTATCCGCCAAGTGTGTTAGTATGGGTAATGATGGTATAGTAGAAGTTCCTCCAATATTTTGGGATCCGTTTCTTTCTGGCATCTATTGATCTGTTTCTCAAATTCTTGAGTGAACAGCGGACAGTCTTTACTTGTTATGAAGAGTGATTGGATGTTCCTTTGCCTCTATGTGCTCTAAGACAGTTAATGCAGTTCATTGAGGCTTTACATGTGCTGATTTTGTGATCGGTAGATCCGCATTTTTTGCATTGCTATTTTTCTTCGCATTTGGATGCGCTGTGAAAGCCAAAGCAATAATAAATGTGGTTTAATAATTAACTGCCGCCGCCGCTCCGCGCTGACCGCACTGTATTTGGCGCAATGCGGGAAGTATTCCTACAGCCTTGTAGGCGCTACGCGTTTCTCGCCGACCGCTGCTGACCGCAATGTGTCTGACGCAATGCGTGAAGTATTCATACAATCTTGTAGGCGCTATTATGTGTTACATGCCGACCGCCGCGGCGAGGGCTTCTCCTTTTCATCTCAAGTACTCGTCATCATTCCTCTCTGCGCTGAGTTCCAGACCAAATTGCGTGTTTAGTCCCTCTCTTAACTCGACTAATTAAAGATGCTGTCACTTGTAGGTATCACCGAAAAACAACAAAATTAGAAATTACTATGCTCTCAGGAAAGAGAGATTTTGTCCCCTTTTCTGATTGATAATTTTTTTTTCTGAATCCCATTTTTTTTATACCTACTTTTAAAAATTTGCAAACTTTGCCGCTATATGGGCCGCGGCCCATGTGGCCACCCCCTTAATCCGGACCTGTTCAAACGTGTAATTTCACCTTCCATTTCAGAGTGCAACGCTCAGTGGGCTTGGAAGGAATGAGTTAGGGGTTGTTCGACGATACGGACATTTCCAATGGATTGTGAAGCATAGTATCCCAAAAAATTAGGTCACTAACTCAAATGTTGTGGCACTCGAAACCCAAACTGGGTACCCCAACTTGACTTTTAATACCGTTAGGGGACTATACAAGTTAAAATTCCTTAAAAACACAAAGATAAAAACACACTCACTTGCGTAAAAATTGTTTTTAAATTACAGGTTATTTAAATAATCCGTTATTTTAAAAACAATTTTTACGCAAGTGAGTGTGTTTTTATCTTTGTGTTCTTAAGGGACCCCAACTTGAGTTGCAGTACCACCACAATTGATCGGCAATGCCCACATCATCCAATAATTTAGGGTTAGGTTAGGTAAAATTTAATTAAGAGAGGAGGGTGCGGTTAACTCCTAACACTTTTTTCCGTGGGTAATTTTCGTTGGGTAGCTGACTGTAACAACACACCTCACTTATGGCCTGGTAACACACGCTCAAATTTCCGTCAAATTGCGATCAAAATGATGACCAAGATGGCGGTCGAGAGTTATCGAGATGGATGAGTAAAATTAATTAAAACAGCATGTTGATTGGAATAATCATGAAATAAGCACGGTTGTGTAGAAATCAGATGAAGGATGAGCCCCACAGCTCCATCATCTACCATCAAATTTTTGCAGGCCGCAGAAATTTGATGGTAGATAGTGCGCACCAGTCACCATTTGATCGGAAATTGATGGAAATTTGAGCGTGTAACCATAGCATATGCCATCCCTCGCTCTGACACTGGGTTCCTTTTATTTTTATCGTTCGTCCAGAACTTCCGATCGGACGACAAGCGAGACGCGGGCTCGCGCATGCGCAGCGACTCGGAAAACGGGCCCGAGCACGAGGCCCGCGCAAGTAGACCGCACATGGACCAACTATTAACACTCCCGCCGCGCCGTGAGCAGCTGGATGACCGTACGCTTTCGCGCTTTTCGATCGCCCCGCCCGCCCCCGCGCCCGGAGAGCGGTGCTTTCTTCAAGGAATAAATTGCTCCTCCATTCTCGCGATAATCCGAGAAAATAAATAACTTCGCCTCGGAACAAATTGAACCGTTTATTGATTTTAATCTCCCGCCGCTCCGAGCCGATAAGCCCGCGTTTCCAGCGAGGACAGTGATGGAGGAAAACCTCCTGCTTGGGTGTTGTCGAATTTCCCCCCGAGCAATGTTTACTTTTGAAAAAGGTATAGACCGTATTCGATAAAGGTTCGATATATCGTTTGGTTCAAAACAATAGAACATAACCTCAAACCAAACTGTAAGGATTTAAGTTGGAAAAGCTGAAAATGAGAAAGGAGGAGTTGCGTTTTGGGCCTTTTCCGGCCCCACCTGGATTTTGCTAAATGTTTCATATTTTCAAAGTACTAGTTTTAGGTAGACTCTGTGCCAAATATTAGACCGAACGGAGCCCATGCAAGGGCGCAGCAGCGCCTCAAACCCAAAATCCTGGAATCGAAAAACAATTATTTTCGTCGACTTTTTCGACTGTTATCACTCTTCCAGCACATGATTCTTATGTATTTTTTTGCGTACTTTTCGTTTCTGGCCTTTTTAAAGGCCTCCGATAAATTTTAAGGGGCCTTATGGCCCATTGTTGCCATTTTTGGCCCATTTTTAGGGGTTTTTTCCATTTAACACATTCAAAACTCAACTTAATCCAAAAACTGTGTACATTTTTGAAAAGTACGTAAAAAAATGAATAAACAATGTTCAGTAAAATTTTTTCCTATGTTGCCAAATTTCCGAGAAAATTGGTCCCAAAGTGTCGAAAACGGCAAAAAATCGATAAATCGCCGCGTCTAAGGTTCAAGAAAGTGGAGTACATTTTTCATACTGTACCAGATAACAGCTCTTATCCATCCATACAACATACTAAAATATCATAGTTGTACCTGGATTCCCACGATGTGAAAATTGACCGAGATGCCGATTTTAGCGGCCTTTTTATACTTGAAGGCAGCTCTTTTGAATGTTTTTCGACCTTAGTCACCCTCTATGGGTGTGTACTATATGTATTTTTCTACGTACTTTTCATATCTGGCCATAAAAATGGCTTCCTGTGAGTTTTAAAAGGCCTAACGGTCCATTGTTGCCAATTTTCACCAATTTTTAGGGGGTTTTTCAAGTTTACGTGTGTGAAACTTAATTTAATCTAGAAACCGTGTACAATTTCGGAAAGAACGTAAAAAAATACATAGAAATGTGATTTGTACCTTTTCCCTACGTTGCCAAATTTTCGAGAAAAATCGTCCTGAAGCGTCAAAAAAACCAAAAATTGGATTAATCATCACGTCGGAGGTTCCAGGAAGTGAATTTCGAGTTTTTTTTCACTACAAATAACGTATCGAAAATGGAAAATTGCAATGCATCTCAAGGAACATGTAATGGCGCAGATGAACGTGACAAAACGGGCCCTCAAGGTGCTTTTACTTTATCCTTCACTCCAGTTCACCTCTTTATTCCTGTAACCTCGAGATAATCCTTGGTTCTCAAGATGCTTGCTACAGGCCAAATATACCGAAGAACAGAAAATGCGTGGAGAAAGTGTCCCACGATCCACATGAATGTTATAATTCACTTCCTGGAACCTCCGACGTGATGATTAATCCAATTTTTGGTTTTTTTGACGCTTCAGGACGATTTTTCTCGAAAATTTGGCAACGTAGGGAAAAGGTACAAATCACATTTCTATGTATTTTTTTACGTTCTTTCCGAAATTGTACACGGTTTCTAGATTAAATTAAGTTTCACACACGTAAACTTGAAAAACCCCCTAAAAATTGGTGAAAATTGGCAACAATGGACCGTTAGGCCTTTTAAAACTCACAGGAAGCCATTTTTATGGCCAGATATGAAAAGTACGTAGAAAAATACATATAGTACACACCCATAGAGGGTGACTAAGGTCGAAAAACATTCAAAAGAGCTGCCTTCAAGTATAAAAAGGCCGCTAAAATCGGCATCTCGGTCAATTTTCACATCGTGGGAATCCAGGTACAACTATGATATTTTAGTATGTTGTATGGATGGATAAGAGCTGTTATCTGGTACAGTATGAAAAATGTACTCCACTTTCTTGAACCTTAGACGCGGCGATTTATCGATTTTTTGCCGTTTTCGACACTTTGGGACCAATTTTCTCGGAAATTTGGCAACATAGGAAAAAATTTTACTGAACATTGTTTATTCATTTTTTTACGTACTTTTCAAAAATGTACACAGTTTTTGGATTAAGTTGAGTTTTGAATGTGTTAAATGGAAAAAACCCCTAAAAATGGGCCAAAAATGGCAACAATGGGCCATAAGGCCCCTTAAAATTTATCGGAGGCCTTTAAAAAGGCCAGAAACGAAAAGTACGCAAAAAAATACATAAGAATCATGTGCTGGAAGAGTGATAACAGTCGAAAAAGTCGACGAAAATAATTGTTTTTCGATTCCAGGATTTTGGGTTTGAGGCGCTGCTGCGCCCTTGCATGGGCTCCGTTCGGTCTAATATTTGGCACAGAGTCTACCTAAAACTAGTACTTTGAAAATATGAAACATTTAGCAAAATCCAGGTGGGGCCGGAAAAGGCCCAAAACGCAACTCCTCCTTTCCTGACAATTTTACTTTGCATTGGCATTTGGTACTCAAAAGAATAAAAAATCTGTTACAAAAGACCCGTTCTCTCAGATTTCTGAATTCACTTTTAAAGCTATGTTTATGTTTTGAACCAATCGATATCGATACAATCTCACCCGTCTGATGTATCGAATACGATCTATTGGTTGTTAAAATTTTCGTGAAAAATTAGGAAAAGATTTTTGCATGCGGTCAAAATGTTTGGACCACACTCATGGCCTTCATCGAAGAAACTCGAATTATGCGCTCATTTATTCCTCTTAAAGTGCACTCTAATAGAGCCAAATTCTTGGAAAGTCTGGATAATGCTTTATTCTCAAACTTAGAATTGTCACGGAGAGGTCAGAAAATCTGAAAATATCACCGCCCTAATTGCCTGCCTCCATTTACATCACCGGCACAAATGCGTACTCCATAATACGAAATGAATCTGCGAGGGGACAACTACGGCTGAAACGGAATGAAATAATAAAAAAAGGCATTTCAAGAGGTGGCATTCCTCGTGAGCCTTAAAATTTTGAAAACCCAAATAAAATCATGCAATAATAAGAAGAGAGGGGGTCATGTGTCATCGTTATAAGAGGACCCCGGTTTTTCCATTAATTTTGTATCGATATATCTAATTTCTGAGTCAATAAAAGGGTTGAAAGCCCTCTGTAGCATACCAATCATTTCGTCGTTTATTTTGCCGTAGCAGTGGTTATTCACCATTTTGTGTTTTTTTTTTTTTATTGTTCAAAATTCTTGATTTCTTTGGGTACCGCCGTCCCAATATTGTAGATCGAGTCGCGGTTCAAATCTTCCGAAAAATCATGAATAATTAATTTGTCACTTACCTTACGAATTCGTGTTTTGATCGAGAAAATTTGGCAAATGTTCGAGTGGCTACACGATGTTTCCACTCATCACACCAGGACAGAGGAAAGATCTGTCCATATAGGTACTAAAGCGTGTGCCTGCATCTAGTAAAGTGTCTGAAAGTC